>JACVTC010000022.1:107500-162500 GCA_016946835.1 Neocallimastix lanati (nom. inval.) | reverse complement strand
ATACTTTAAATAATATGTTTTGTATGTTTTGTGGTTGTGCAAAAACCACTATTAAATATATGATTGCTTAAAACTTTGTAATTGTATATTATTAAATTGTATTTTGTATAAAAAAAAATATATATATATATATATATATATGGGATGAAAACAGTTTGTCACACTAAATAGATTCCTTTGTGTATAATTATGGCCCATTATTAAGATTCTAAAGTTTCATTATGAGTCATTAATATATACTTTAATGTGTTTATTTCTCTATTGAATTAATACTACTATATTTTCATAATTTTATTATTTACTTGTGGTAATTTCTCTTTTATCAACTATTTTATATTTTTTTCGTTTTTCTTCAATTTTGTAATCTTAATCATTTCAAATGTTCATTCTGTTTTATCAGTCTTCCTTAAATTGACATAATGAGCAACTTTTATTATCATAATTTATAATTCCAAAACATAATATTGTGTTGGGTAGACGGTTCATTTTGCTAAGTTTGCTAAAAATCTTTTTAAGAGTTAGAAGAGACTCTTAATCTGTTATAAAGTCATAAGTGTATATACAATTACGTCAACTTTATTAATATATCTTATGATATAGAGTCATTAGCATTTACTTCTTCTAATGTAAATGCTTATATAAATATATTGTGGCTTATACAATTGAAGCTTATTCTTCATATATTTCACATATATTAACAATTATTTATTTATTTATTTATTTATACATTTATTTATTTATTTATTTATTCATACATTTATTTATTTATTTATTTATTTGTTTATTTATTTATTTATTTATTTATTTATTTGTTTATTTATTTATTTATTTATTTATTTATTTATTTATTTATTTATTTATTTATTTATTTATTTATTTATTTATTTATTACTTTATTACTTTATTATAGATTAGAATAAATAAAATATCCATTATTAATTTTACCTATTATTCTATCTTTTTTTAGTAATTTTTTTTTTCATTTTATTTTTATGTTAATTTCTATGTATATATTATATATACTATTCATATAATTTATAATAAATCAAATAATTTCTTTTTTTTTTTTTTTAAGAAGCGGTTCCATCAAATATTTAATATAATAATTTTAATTT
This sequence comes from Neocallimastix lanati (nom. inval.), assembly GCA_016946835.1. Lineage (NCBI taxonomy): Eukaryota > Fungi > Neocallimastigomycota > Neocallimastigomycetes > Neocallimastigales > Neocallimastigaceae > Neocallimastix > Neocallimastix lanati (nom. inval.). Next base: position 161,385 of record JACVTC010000022.1, on the reverse strand, counting down.
CAAATTATCAAAACAATTATAATTATTATTCTAATAATAATAGTAATAATAAATATAATAAGCATTTATATAACATAAATAATTAAAATTCATATATGAACTATATTCTGTAGATTATATAATAAATATATATTAAATATAAATACAAATAATACATTTATCTATTTTATTTAATTTAATTTTATATATCATTTTTCTTACATTTTTCTTTTAATTAGCATTGTATTGAATATTGAATTGTAATCTTTGAATAATTATAACAATTTTTTATTTATTTATTTATTATTATTTTTTTTTTTTTTTTTTTTTTTTTTTTTTTTTTTTTTTTTTTTGTCAGTTAAAATATGATAGTAAATTTTTGATTATTATTACAATAATTAATTTTTTTTACTATTGCTTTTTTTTTTTTTTAAACACATAAAATATAAAAAAAAAATTATTGTTTTGATGACTCAAAAATAATAAAGAAAATATTTTTTTTTCTTATTTTTTCTTTTTTTCTTTTCTTTTTTTTTCATTTGTATATATACATATTATATATATATATATATTAATAATCATTCAAAAATATATATATATATATATATTTATATTACAGACGGTAAGGATATAATTTTATCATTAAAATTATTTTGAGAATTTTGATGTGATAATGAAGGGAGAGAAGTCGTTGATGGTAAATCCATTAATGGCATCTTTAGCTTTTCTTTTTCTTTATCTTTTTCTTTTTCAGTATTAACTACGACAAAATCAGATTTGTTATTCGGTTTCTGAAGATTATCAGCCGAAATAGATCCTTTAACTATACTTGCAGAATTTGTTCGAGAAGAAATACTGTTTGCCTTATTGTTTTCAACAACATTATAAACTTGTTTATTTTCTAATGGTAATAATGAATTATATCGCTTATGATTGACCTGCTTACTACTTTCTGATATATCAGTATCACTTTTATAGTCATTATCATTATAATCATATACTGACATATTGGCTATATTACTAACATCTAAATCATTATTACTTAAGGATTTCGAAGTATTTAATTCAAAATTTTGAGAACTAAATCCCAAAGTATCAATAACTATCTTTTCATTTGTATTATTATTTTCTTGTGAATCACTATTCATGTTATTGTTAGCATTATTATTATTGCCATCAATATTAAAACTATCATCAATATCATCATTATTTTCATCATCACTATCCGCATCATCATTATCATCATCATTATCATTATCATCATCTTTATTATCATTGTTATTATCATTGTTATTATCATTATTATCATCCTTTTTAGAATTCTTTTTAGGATTCTTTTTTTTCTTTCTTACAAGTTTCACTTCTCGATTATCATATGGAGTAACAAGATGTTGATAATATGATGGCATTCTTCTAAATATTCTACTATGAATATTAGGATCAACACATCTTATCCATTGTAAAATTTTTCTATTTTCTTCTATTTTCATTATTCTATCTCTTTCCTTTTTTATATCCATCATTTCCTATGTAATATGTATAATATAATTAATAATTTATTGATAAGATGTTTTTTTGTTTTTGTTTTTATTTGTTTATTTGTTTATTTTACAAATTAGAATATATTTAAATATATATATTATTATTTTTAAATAAAAAAAAAAAAAAAAAAATATATATATATATATATATATATATGTGTTTGTGTGTGTGTGTGTGTCAAATAAATTATAAATAATTATTTTTATTTAATTGTATGCTATTAATTTAAATCGTCTTTATTAAAGTACTTACATCAAGTATAGATTTATATTTTTCTTCCTTTGTGTCAACTCCATCTTTTTCAAAGATTGATCTTATAAATTCATCTAATCTTTGTTTGGTTGAAATTCCATAATAGCATAATGTCTGCAATGCGATATTTCTGAATTAATATATGACATTATTTGCATCATTGAATTAAAAAGAAAAAATGAAGGATTAAAAAAAAAAAAAAAATTAAAATTAAAATCAAATAAAATAAGATATAATACATCGGTTTCTTAATAATTTTTATTTTTATATTTTTTATTTATTTAATTTTTTTTTTTCAAATGATAAAATTTTTTAAATCTTTGTTTTTATAAAAAAAAATAATATGTATATATATAATTAATACCTGACGTCATTACTTTCATCTTTTAATAATCCTATCGTTCTAATTAAACATTGCTTATTAAATGTGTTATATCCCATTAAATTTACACACATCTGTGCTCTAACCTAAGTATATTATCAAAAAATATAAAAAAAATGTTATTTTAATTTATAAATTTTGTTATAAAAGTATATAAATAAATTGAAAAAAAATAAAATAAAATAAAATAAAAATATAAAAATATAACAAAAAAAAAAAAAAAAAGTATCTAATAAAATAAGTAAAAATATTTACTTTCCAATTTTCATCAGAAAATAGGTCTAATTGATTTTCTAAATATGTATCTATTGAAATTTTTAAATCTGCTTTAAATTCAAGATATAAAAATAAAAGAGCCTTGGAAGCCTCACATTTTTCAGACCATAATCCACTTCTTATTATACTAGTTAAATTATCAATAATTTGATTTAAGTCACTTTGTCTTTCCTCTGATACGTTAATGTCAACATCATCACTATTGCTATTAAAACCACTTCCATTGCCATTGTCATTAGCATTATCATTACCATTGTTATGACCACTATTATTATCATTGTTATTATCACTACCACTGCCATTACTACTTTTTTCATCAACTTTAAAATTGGAAGCAGAACCTCTTATATTTTTGGAACTACTTAAATTTCTTCTAGAAGATTTTGTTAAATCTGTACTATTATTAACGAATTTTTGATCATTATTATTACCATGAGTATTTTCTAAATAATGATTTCGTACGTCTTTATTTATATTTATATTTAATTTATTATTATCATAAATATTATTTGGTCCGATGAAATAGGATTTATTAGAAGATAAAACATTCTTACGATTGATTTTTGGATTATGATAAATATGATTATAATTATTATTGTTATTGGTGTTGTAGTTATCATACTAATGAAGAAATTATTATAAATATATATATAATATATATATAATAAAAAGTAATAATAATAATAACATTAAAATAAAAATATTAATAATAATAATATATATAAATATATACTGTTTTTTTTTTAAATATAATATTTTTATTCAAATATATATATGTAAATAATATTTACTTTAAAATTTATTGTTTTATCCATTTTCCACTGGCGTATTAATTTCCATACTATATCTGATGAATTTTTTCTATTTCTTAACATGGATTTTTTAAGGAAATTTTGAGCTTCTGGACTGATATTACATATAGGTACATATGATTTACCATCATAATATTTTTTAAAATCCTTTTTCTTCATATGTTCTTTACTATAAAAATCATTTAATTCATACTGAAATATTCGTCCCTCATTATCTTCCTCTATAATTACTTCACCATTTTCAGTCATTCTTAAAGAATTAATATCACCTCCATTTAATAAAAAAAAATCAATTAATCTCTTATTATTTTTAATAGCTTCCTCCGTAAGAGGATGACATTTAACATAATGATATTTTTTTAATGAAGTTTCGACGGGATCATTTACACCATTAAACATTTTTTTTTTCCTTTGTAATAAATTATTTTCAATAGTATTTGTATATTCATCCTTATCAAAAATACTTGTTTTACCATTAGCTACTAATTTTGAATTAATCTTTTCCATAAGTGCTTTTTTCCTTTTCGGATTAATATCTAAATTCATTATTTCTTGGGCTAATGTATTTTCATCAATTTCATTATTTTCATCTAAAATGTTGACGAGAGCATCTGAAATTTTTTCATCATTTAAATCACCATCAAAAAGACTATCAAATCCAAAATTTCTTTGAAGATTACTTTTTTCTTCGTTAGAGCCAAAATGTTTAAGCTTAAAAGAAGTACTTGAACCATGAATATCATTATGACTTTTATTTTGTTTTCTATTAGTAGTACTTGTATCGTATCCACTAGTCTTATCCCCTTTTTTTGATTCGTCTCCCTTTTTCGATCGAGATGTATTTTTAGATTTAGACTTCGATTTAGATTTAGATCTGGATCTTGATTTATTTTTCGATTTATTGGTTGATGCTTTCTTCTTTTTCCTAAGTTTGTCATAACTACTAAATATGCTGGAATTACTTGATTTATTATTAATTTTATCTAACTCATCTCCTAATATAGCTTTAAGATCAATACTTTCATCATTGGAACCACTTTTTATGGATTCTAAATTCAGATTCATTTCATCTTTTCTAAACTTTAAATCAAAACCAGCATATTCATACTTTTTGGTTTTTTGATTATAAATAAATTGTGGGAAAGCGACATTTGAATTATACCAACCTTTCATGCATTCCTCCCATGTTTTGCCACCTAACTTTCCATTTTTAAATAATTCTTCTAAAAATTGAGAATTTGGTAATATAAGGTCAGGTTGTTTAAATTGTTTAATTAATAGACGTCTTTTTTCAAGCTCCTGTAAATATTCATCATACGTATGAATATTTCTCAGTGAAAGGAATTCGGTTGAATCATCATCCAAATTATCTTGTGATAGATCAGTTAAATCTACAGTAGTATCAGAGTTTTCTATATTTACAATATTAATAACGGTACATATATTTATATTATCAATTAATATTAATTTTTTTTTTTTTATTGTATGTATTATTAATATAAACTTTTTTTTTTTTAAAAAATTTTTAGGTTCTTTCTAATATAAATATGATATTGTAATATATTATTACCTTTAATATGTTCTTTATCTTTATTAACTGTATGTATATGTTTATTATTTTTTTTTGAAATTGACTTTTGTTTTATATTTTTTCTATTTTTTTTACTTTTTGATTTTTTAATATTTTCAATATCATTTTTACTTTCATTAATAGAATCATTATTTCGACCTATTTCTTCTTGATTTATTATTACATTTTCCTTTTGTTCTTCTTCATTCATACTACTATTTGATTCATCCTTTTTTTTTTTTTTTTGTTTTTTTTTTGTTTGTTATTTTAAAAAAAAAAAAAAGAAAAAAAAAATATATATATATATATTTAATATAATAGTATTTATTAGTTTAAAATAAAATATATACATAAATAGTATACCTGAATATTTATTATGGGGTTATTAAGACTTTCATTTGACTGTGATAATTCATTACTTTCATTAATATTTTCATTGGATATTTCCGTATCTTTATTAGGTTCATCTATTATTTCCGTATCTTTATTTAATTTTTTAGTTTCATCTGATTTTTCTTTACTATTATCATTTGACTTTATATTCTTTTTACTTTGAGGTTTTATTTTAATTACATATTCTCTCTTATTATTTATTATTATAATTAATATAATTTAATAAAAGGATAAAAAAAATTTATATATATATATAAACAATTTTATTTAAGAATAAAAAGATACCTTTTGAGGAGTAATTGTTTCTTCTTTATTAATACTATGAGTTGAAAATTTAAAATCGCTATTTAATTAGAAAGAAAAAAAAATTATAATATGTATATATATTTTATATTTAGCCATCATTTTTAATATTATTTACATTAATAAATTATTTAATATATATTTAATATATTCTTAAAAAATATTACTTTTTTTTAATATGCCATTGAAAATCTGGTGTAAGCAAAGTTTTTGCTTCATTATAAAAATAATCCCAAAAATCAATTGTTTCATTAAATGAAATTGGTGCTTCCTGTAGATCATCAGTAATATCATAGGTTAACAATTTCTGTAAGAAATTTAATGGTAAATCTACACCAATTAATATAGTATTTTAATAATTGTATTGTTATAAATTATTATTATATATTATTTTATTATTATTTTATATATTAGTATAAATTAAGAAAAATCTTAATTTTTTTTTTTTTTTTAATTATTATTATTATTATTATTATTATTATTATTATTATTATTATTATTATTATTATTATTATTATTATTATTATTATTATTATTATTATTATTATTATTATTATTATTATTATTATTATTATTATTATTATTATTATTATTATTATTATTATTATTATTATTATTATTATTATTATTATTATTATTATTATTATTATTATTATTATTATTATTATTATTATTATTATTATTATTATTATTATTATTATTATTATTATTATTATTATTATTATTATTATTACAATCTTTAGCCTTTATGATGTCTATTTGGTATTCTAAGCCCACTAAGATATCTCCTTTCAAATTTAAGAAAGCAATAGAATACACAGAATCAAAAAATTGAATTTCTCTATGAATTTTTATTAATTTATAAATTTTTAATATTATTATTTAATTTATAATATTCATTATATACTAATAAAATAAAGTTCTTTATTTTTTTTTTGTAATGAATGTACTATTAATGTAATCATTATAATAAATACTTTATTAAAGCTTTATTTTTATCCCACACTCTTAATGTTTTATCAGTATTCACTGAAATAAATATTTCTAAACTTTCTATATATCTAATTTGAATAATTGGTTTATTTATATTACTCGGTGTTGGTTCAAAATTCCTAACCGTTTTTGCTTTTTCATTTTAAAATATATAAATAAAAAAATAATAAAATATAAATATTATAATAATAAATATATATTTATTGATATTAAAATAATAATAATAATATAATAAATATATATATATATAATATATATATAATATATATGTGTGATATGAATTTTTCTTTTATATTATATATATAATATTTAATAATAATTACAATCCTTATAAGATATTAAATCTATCATTCCATTTGAAGGAAAAGAAATAACTGAATTTTTTATATCTACCCCAAGAGAAGTCGGAATTCCATTAGCAGGATTTAAATCAATTTTTTTTACACATTTCAAATAAAATGGCAAGTCTAACTCTTTCTTGGTAAAACATTTCGATTGTTTAAACATTCTCCATATTTTTATAGTATAATCTTAAAAATATTTAATATACATAATGAGTTCTTATTAGATATATAGAAAAAAAAAGATAGAAAAAAAAAAAGAAAAAAAAAAAAAAAAAAAAAAAAAAATTATAGAATTTAAACCTTTTCCAGAGGATATCAAATACATTTTTTCGTAATCATAGTGGAGTTCACATATTTCCCCTACATGAGCCTTTACATTAAATTTTTTTATTATATTTATTAATTAATTAATATTTTTCTTTTTTTTTTTTTTTTGTTTTTCTAATCATCAAAATATATAATTCTTGATTTAATTTATATGCATATATATATTTATAAATATATTTTTTTACCTGAATAATTTTTTTCGATTCTCCATTCTCCTTATCAAAATATATAATTTGACCTTCATTTGTTCCTGCAATAATAAAATAAGAACTAATTTGTTGTAAATGAATTTTTATTTCATCTTGAGGTGATAATTTCAACGGACTTTTACTTGAACTACTTCTTAATAAAACATCTCCTCTATCAAATTTAAAAAAACTGGTTGAAATTCCAACGATTGACGTTATTTTAAAATTATCTTTGTTTTGATTTTATTATTATTATTATTGTTGTTGTTGTTGTTGTTATTATTATTGTTATTATTGTTATTATTGTTATTATTGTTATTATTGTTATTATTGTTATTATTGTTATTATTGTTATTATTATTATTATTATTGTTGTTGTTATTGTTGTTATTGTTATTGTTATTGTTATTGTTATTGTTATTGTTATTGTTATTGTTATTGTTATTGTTATTGTTATTGTTATTATTGTTATTATTATTAGTATTATAAATATTAAAAAAATAAATTTATATAATTAACATCATAATTGAAATACAAAATTTTAAAATTATACATTTATCATTTTTATATTTATATTATATAGTACGTATAATATACCATAATTCCAAACGCCTTTAATTAGACCTGGATTTGTAGTTGTATCATATATTATTACATGTCTATTTTCTGTAAATGAATATAATTTTTCTTTTTATTTTTTTTTTTTTTTTTTTGTTTTTTGTATTTTGTTTTTTTAAAAACAAATAAATTATTAAAAAAATAATTAAAATAAAGGTATTAGTAATAAATTAAAACTTGGTATTAATAGTAAAAGTTTATCTATTCACCATTATCATAATCATATAAAAATTTTGTTACATTCGTAATAAAATATGGTGGGAAAAGGATTAAAAGAATAGCTCCGTTTACTGGTGACATTATTCTAATTGTACCATCAATGCATAATGCTACTACTCTTGCTGGCTTATTAATATGTTCTACTCTTTCAATAGACACTACTGTTGCACTTTTTTAATTTTTATATATATATATAAAAATATATATATTATTTAAAAAATATTATATATATATATATAAATATATTTATTATTTAAAAATTTTTTTTTTTTTTTTTTTTTTTTTTTTTTTTTTTTGATAGATATTAATAGATTTATCTATTTATTACCTTGTTTCAACGAATATATTATAAAATTTGTTAACATTCCATAAAAATATACATGATTTTGAAAAATGATATATCATATCTTTTCGAACTTTATATAATCCCATACATGGTTCTACATTATCCATACTATAAGTATTTATTTAATTATAAATTTATAATATTATTAAAATGTATATATATTATTTGATTATTTTTTTTTAATTATTTACTATTTGTAATAATATATAGTATATACCGATAAATTGGTGTCATTGTTTCGAAATTAAACATACGAATAGAAGTATCATCAGATGATGAAATTAATATAGGAAGTGTTCCAAATGATGCTTCGCATACTTCTTCAAGTAATAAAAGTCCAGTTATTATTCCAAAATGTTGATTAAATTCATGAACTAACTGCATACTAGGACTCCATACTTTAACTATTTTTTTTTTTTTCATCAATATATATTATAAATTATTCATTATATATATATATTATTATTATTATTTATTATTTATTATTTATTATTTATTATTAATTATTAATTATTTATTATTTATTATTTATTATTTATTATTTATTATTTATTAATTTTTTAATTTATTATTTATTATTTATTATTTACTATTTCATTTATTGTTTTATTATCTTATTTTTTATTATTTTATTATTTTATTATTTTATTATTTTATTATTTTATTATTTTATTATTTTATTATTTTATTATTTTATTATTTTATTATTTTATTATTTTATTATTTTATTATTTTATTATTTTATTATTTTATTATTTTATTATTTTATTATTTTATTATTTTATTATTTTATTATTTTATTATTTTATTATTTTATTATTTTATTATTTTATTATTTTATTATTTTATTATTTTATTATTTTATTATTTTATTATTTTTTTATTTTATTATTTGTTGATTTATTTAATAATTTCATTACTCTTTCCATCTTTTCCTCCAGTAATTAAATACTCTAATGGTCTATATACCACAAAGCAAGAGATATGTAAATCATGTAAATTTTTATAAGTTTCTTTTTTCTTCCATGTTTTCATATCAATTTTCTGAAGTAGAACAATTCATTAAAATAAGTAAATATATTATTTTACGATAATCATTATTATATATAATATTTTTATGTAATAATATAAATAAATAAATAAATAAAAAAAAATATATATATACACATATATCAGAATCATATGAAGCATAAAGTGTATTTGATTTAGGTTCAATGTATAATTGTGTTATCCATGCATCTTCATTTATATCAGAAACTGATACTAATTCTCGAATTTGATATGAATAATTTTGTTCTTCACTGTAATATTATTTTAGATTTAGTTAAATATTAATGGATATTGGATATATGTAGATAAATATAATAATTATATTAATAGTTTTAATTATAATTATAAATATAATATATATATATATATTTTTTCGGTTTTTAATTTATTATTATTACCCATATCCTTGTTCTAGATACCAAACCTTTTAAAAAAAAAAAAAAAAAAAAAAAAAAAAAAAAAAAAAAAAAAAAAAAATTTATTTTTATTATTTTATTATTAATAAATATTTTAATATGTTGTTAATAATTCTATATATATTACTTGTATAAGACCCAAACTTCCAGTAATCACCATTTTTTTCTCTTCATATTTTGTCATACTTTTTTTTTTTTTTTTTTGATATAATAATTTAATATGATATTTATGATATTTCAATTTTATATACATCAATATAGTAAAATTTTTCTATTAAAATTATATATTTTTATTATATTTTTACCATAATATAGGTTTTTTTGTTTTAAATTTTGATAAGTAATTAAAATGTTCATCGAAAATCTATAATTATTTGTGTTTATAAATATTTAATATAAAATTTATTTATCTATAATATTATAATAAATATTTAAACTGTATTTAAACTACTTTTAATTCAATATTCATTGTGGAGATTATAATTAATCTTAAAGATTCCATATAAATCCATAATTGAACTCCCGATATATTTCTACCCTTTATATTAATATTTCTTGAAATACCATTTATTTCCTTTAGTAGTTTTTTTCCTGGAATAAAAATTTTTTGAAATCGAGTTTGACCTCTCCAAAAATTCTAAATATAATCAAAAATTAATAAAATATTATTATTAACCTTAATTTCTTTTTATATTAAGAAAAAAAAAAAATTTTTTTAAATATGAAAATAAAATTATTTACTAAATAAGCATCATCAACAGTGATAAATATATTGGAATTAATATCATCGGATGGGATATTTAATACTTATTTATATATACACATATATTATACATATTATAAGTAATTATATTAAAATTAATTGTATATATATATATCATTTATATCATATATATCATATATCATAAACTTTTTACCTAATCTTATTTTCTTTATATGGTGAGGATAACTTCCCATTAATTGAAATCCACTAGGAATTAAATAATTATTAGTATTTTTAGTTTCATTTTTGATTTTTAAAAGATTTATATCTTTTATTTTTGCTCTCGGTGTATCAAGTAATTCAATATAACACCTTAAGCTATTAATGTCATCGGTAACATTAGTTAAACATATTTTTTGATTCGGTCTATTAAATCTATATTCATTTTTTTTTTCGGATTTTACTATAACTTTACTTTTTACCAGATTATCAATTATTTTGGATTTATTTTCATTAAAGGAATTAATATTTTTATTAGAATTACTACTATCAACATTTTCACTACTACTTATATTTTCATCAATCAAATCATCATCACTATCTTCACTATCTAATCCATCTGTTAAGGATATATAACTTTCATCATCATTATCAGCTATCATTTCTTGTACATATAAACTTTTAAAAAAAAAAAAAAAAAAAATTATTTTAATGTATGGTATATATTGAACAAAATGGGTATAAATTTTAAATTATTAAATAATAATAATAGAAATATAAATTTAAGAAAATAAAAATAATAATAATAAAAGAAGGATAAAAAAAAAAATAGAAAAAAAAATTAAAAATTAAAAATTAAAAATTAAAAATTAATAATTAATAATTAAAAATTAAAAATTAAAAATTAAAAATTAAAAATTAAAAAAATATATTTTTCCTTGAAATAATAATATAGAAAAATTAAACACTTTAATAAAGTTTTATATTTATTTATTTAATTATTTAATTATACAAATTTTATTTATTATTTTCTTAAAATTCATTTTCGAAAAAATAAAATACAATAATTATTTTATTTTTACTTATTTTATTTTATTTTAATTACATAAATTTAATTATATCACGTTATTAGATAAATGTTGTATTTACGTTTTGTATTTGCCATATATATACATTCAAATCATTAAAGAAATTTTTATATCATAAGCACATTTACGAGCACATTCATGTATTTCACAGTATTTACTATTTTGAGGTTGAAACTTTCATGGTACTTTACAATTTTGAGTACCAACTTACAGGTCCTGAATTCATTATCATTATAAATCTTGTGGTAATTTTCAAGTATCTAGATCACTACCTAAGTCTACTTCAACATGAATTTCAAAATTATATTTGTGATCTTCTCTAAATTCATTTTCAATAAAATAATCATTTTACTTTTACTTTTATTTTACTTTAATTACATAAATTTACTTATATCATGTTATTATATAAATGCTCTATTCAAGTCAGGTATGCGCCATATTACAATTTTAAATGATATTCTTCTATTAATAATATTTATATATAAATTTTATATATGCTTTATAACAATAATACTATTCATATATTAAACCTTATTTTTAGCAATAATAATAAAACTATTTATCGAGGAATTTATTTTAATTAAAGCTACATATTATTTTTGAACTAAAATTTATAAAATATTATATATGTATATATAAAATTAAAATTATTTAATATTAAGAAAAATATTTCAAATTCAAAAATTCTGATTTATTGAAAATAAAGTTATATTTTATATTTTATACACAAAAAAAATTTTTTTTTTTTTTGGTTATAATATTTATTCATATTTTTCTTAATCTTTCAAATTTACTTGTTTATTTTAAATTTTTAGTATTTAAATTATTATATTTATTTATTCATTAATTCATTTATTTATATAATATTATTTATTTATTTATTTATTTATTTTTATTTATTTATTTATTTATTTATTTATTTATTTATTTATTTATTTATTTATTTATTTATTTATTTATTTATTTATTTATTTATTTATTTATTTATTTATTTATTTATTTATTTATTTATAAAAATTTTTATTAAAAGTTTATAATTAATGGAATTGATTGATTTAAAAATCGTTTAATCGTTTTTATAGAATCGATTAATTTATATAATGTTTTTTTTTTTTATCTTTAAAAACCAATAATAAAATTATTAATATATTTAATATAAAAAATTTACTAAAGCAAAATTTAAATAATTAAAAATTATTTTTTTAAATTAGTTATACACAATTAAGTAATTAGTAGAGCTGATTTATCAAAAGTAAATTTTAATTTCTTTTCTAAAAGTCTCAATTTAAAATTAAAAGTATAAGCATTAATGTATATAAATATATATACACTTGTGTATATATATATTTAATTACTATTTTAATACCATGAAGTAATTATAATTTAATAAACAAAAAAAAAAAAAAAAAAAAAAAGTACAAATACAAATACAAATAATTACAATAATCAATAATAACAGAAAAAAAAAAAAAAAAAAAAAAAAAAAAAAAAAAAAAAAAAAAAACATATTTTTTTCAAAAAGTTTCATTATTTTATATGTTTATTATCAAATAAATAATTTTTTAAAATAAAAAATAAAAAAATATAAAAGATATTTATCTGAAATTAATAAAAATAAAAATAAATAAAAAAATAAATAAAAAAGATTTTAAGATTTTAGTTTATATAAAATTAAAAAAAAAATAAAATAAAAATAAAAATAAAAATAAAAATAAAAATAAAAAATAATAATAGAAATTAGGGATAAAAAATATAATATAAATAAGAGGAAAGAATAAAATATAAATTATATATATACATTTAATTTGAAATTATTCCTTTTAATTTAATTTTACATTTTTTTATAAATTAAAATTTTTTAAACATTAATTTTTAAAGAATTAAGTGCATTTAATAATATTAAAACTGAAATTTATATAATAAAAGATCTTATATTAATTTTTATAATATTTTCCATTCATAAATATTCAGAATTTATATTCAATAATTTACTTAATACAAAAATGACTAGTAGGAAATTACAAGGTTAGAATAATTATAATTATTATTATTATTATTATTGTTTAATTCATTAAATATAGTATTATTAATATTGTATAAATAAAGGCGAAATTGATAGAACCTTGAAAAAGGTTGCGGAAGGTGTTGATACATTCGAAACAATATTTGAAAAAATACAATCATCATCCAATATAACTCAAAAAGAAAAGTATGAATCAGAATTGAAAAAAGAAATAAAAAAGTTACAAAGATATCGAGACCAAATAAAAACATGGTTATCTTCAAATGAAATAAAGGATAAGAGGGCACTTACAGAAAATAGAAGATTAATTGAACAGGTATTTTATATTTATTAAATAAGTAAAAAAAATATTCTATTACTTTATTAATAATTATAAAAAAAAAAATGTATAATAATAATAATAATAATATAATTCAAAAGCAAATGGAAAGATTTAAAGCATGTGAAAAAGAATTAAAAACAAAAGCATATTCAAAAGAAGGTTTACAATCGGCCAATAAAATAGATCCACAAGAAAAAGAAAAAGTTGATCTCTGTAATTTTATAACAACACAAGTTGAAACCTTAAGTTCACAAATTGATAAATATGAAGCTGAAGCTGAAAAACTACAAGTAGCAATAAAAAAGTCAAGAAAAGGGGATAGTAATAAAACTGAAAGATTAGATGAAATTGAAAAGAGAGTAGAGAAACATAAACATCACATCATGCAATTAGAAATCATTTTAAGATTAATTGAAAATGGCAACTTAAGTGTAGAAAAGGTATGATAAAAAATAATAAAAAATAATAATAACGAAAGAAAAAAAAAAAGTATTATTTAAAAAAATGATTTTTAATTTTATTTAATAAATTTAAAATTAATATTAATTCAATGAAGGTAAATAGTATTCGTGAAGATATTCAATATTATGTCGAAAATCATGAAGAAGATGACTTTATGGAAGATGATGGAATATATGATGAATTGAATTTAACTAAGGCTGAATACTATGGATTTAATGATGATGATAAAGATAGTACGTGTCTTTTAATTTAACAAAAATATGAATTATTATACAAAATAAAGAAATTTAAAAAAATACTAAAGAAAAATGAAATAAAATTATACTAATTAAAAAAATATTAATGAATAACATATTTTTTTTATTTAATATATATATATATATATATTAAAACAATAAAAAATTTAATAGATGATTCTGATAAAAATAGAGATGTAAGTTATATATATAATATATTATTTACTATTATAAAGTGTTTATATAATATTTTTTAAAAAAGAAAAATATAAAATATTTATACTTTTCTTTTTTTTTTTTTTTTCTTATTATAATTATTTATTAATTTTAATTATAAAATTTAAATAGGATACACCATTACAATCACCAGTTCTTTCACAAAGAGATAAATATGAAGATAAGAAAAAGGATGTATCATCACCTTTAAGATCATTATCAAGTAAGAATAGTTTAGCAAATATATCTAATAGAGGTGAATTATTTTTAAATTCAATATATATATATATAATAAAAAAAAAAAAAGAAAAAAAAAAAAAAATAAAAATAAAAATAAAAAGTTATTCAAAATTGACACTAATAAATACTAATAAATTGAATTAATCTTATTTCAAAAAATAATAATATAAAAGAATCAAGAAATAACTCTATAACAAGTAATAAATCACCTACCCCAACTTCGTCTTTTGCATCATCATCAAAACCGGGAACACCAAGAGCATCATTCACAAGCGCTGTACGTGGTTTAACTGATATATCTTCACCAATTAACTCATCATCAGTTCAACCAAGGTATGCAGCTGTTGCTGCAGCATCAGCTGATTCAAGGACGAATACTCCTATTGGTATGTATTTTGATAACTACATAATTAAAATATTTATAATTTTTTGAAATATTTAATAAATTAATTATATTAACTAAATAAATAAATATCTATTTTTACGAAAAATAAAATTTTATAGTTGTTACAAGTCAAAATATTCCACCTGTACTACCCAAAACATCAGAACCTACATCTATCCAACAAAATAATGAAAGTAATACGCCATCTCAAAATCAATCAAAAACTTCATTATCAAAACAAGTAAAGTTTTTTTTTTTTTTTTTTTATTTTTTATTTTTTTTTTCATTTTACTATTATTATTTTATTTATTAATATATAAATATAAAAAATAATATGAATTACAATTTTATTAATAATATATAAATTTTTTACAAAGACATCATATTCTGAAGCAATAAACAATAAAAATGAAACAACAACACCTTCTGAGGCTATTGAAAACAAATTACCACCATCATTATCTGATTTAGAGGAGTCATTCGAAGCTACTAAAGCTAGATGTAATGAAGACATATAAAATAATAATAAATAATATAATTAATAATAATACTAATATATATTAATGATATTAATACTAAAAATTATTATTTAAAAATCAATATATAAATAATTAGCATCAAAAGCTGGTAATGATACAATGTTTCTTCAAAATATGCTTGATTCTAGTTTCAAATATGTTCCAAGATTACATGATTCTGACGAGTAAGTAAAAAAAAAAAAAAATAATAATAATAATAATAATAATAAATAAATAAATAAATAAAAATTAAAAAAATATAAAAAATAAAAAAAATAAAAATAAAAATTAGTAAAATAAAATAAACATATTCATATAATATAAAACAATAAAAATAATTATAAATAATATTAAAATAAATAAAAAAGACCTGATTTCTACACAATGGAAAATGCTTATCCAACGCCATCGTATTATCCTGAGGAACCTCAAAAAACATATGAAAATCCAGAAATATTTAAAAAGTATGATGTTGATACATTATTCTTCATATTTTATTATCAACAAGGAACATATCAACAGTGAGTATTATTTACTAAATTAATTAAGCAAAATTATTATTAAAATGAAAAATAAAAAAATGTTTTTTTTTTTTTTCTTCAGTTCTATTATTATAATTTTTATCAAAATATTTTATATTTTTGAATTTTTTTTTTTCTTAATAATAAATTAAAATAATAATAATAATAATAATAATAATAATAATAGGTACTTAGCTGCCCGTGAATTAAAACGTCAATCATGGAGATTCCATAAAAAGTATTATACTTGGTTCCAAAGACTTGAAGAACCAAAGCATATTACTGAAGAATATGAACAAGGAACCTATATATACTTTGATTATGAAGGATTATGGTGTAAAAGAAAGAAGAGTGAATTCAAGTAATTTTTAAATTTAAAAATTTTATTTATTAATTTTTTATTATTATTTATTTATTTAATTTGATAATTAATCTAATATTAAAATTATTTACAATTTTTTATATATATTATATTCTAACATATATATATTCACATTGGAATATATATAATTATGTCTTATTAAATTTTATATATTATAACAGATTTGAATATTGTTACCTTGAAGATGCTGACTTAGATTAATTTAAAAAAAAAAAAAATAAAGAAATAAAAAAATGAAGAAATAAAAAAATAAAGAAATAAAGAAATAATAAAAGAATAAAAGTATTAATAAAATTAAAAAGAAAAATAAAAAATTTATATATAATAATTATATATAAAAAAAAAGATAAAATAAATATAAATAAAAAAATAATAATAAACGATTAATATAATAATTATATACCATATGTTATTGCAATAATATATATTTATTTTTCATCTTATATTTAATTAATTTATGTTTTGTTTTTTAAAAACAAAATGAATGAATGAATTTAAATAAATGAAATAATCAAAATATATATATATATAATATATTAATTAAAAAATAAAATAAATAAATAATAAAAAAAAAAAAAAAATACAAAATATAATAATAAAATATATATGAATCACCATATCTATACAGTTATTATTATTATTATTATTATTATTAACATAAAAAAAATGAAACTAAACATTAAAATATAATCATTAACATTATAAAATTATATGATAATATAATTTATAATATCTCGAATAAATTAAGAAAAAAAAAAAAATTAAACATTAAAAGATGACTATAATAATAGTAATATCAATAAATAACAATAAAATAATTATTATAACAATAAAAAAGCAATTTGAAATAGAATATAAAAGTATATATAAATATATTCTAATTAGTTAGTAAAAAGATAATATATATATATATATCATAAAAATTAAGAAAAATAATTAGTAATTGTAATAATAATAATAATTTTTTAGTAAAATAGATTTAAAATTTTTTTTTTTATCAAAAAATAAATAAATTTTTTATTGAAAAATAAAGATTGTGAAAATATACAAAAAAAAAATTTTTTTTGACATCAAATCAAGAATAAATCATTGTATAATTTGTATAATACTTTTATAATTAAATATCTTTATTTTATTTTATTTTTATTTTTTAATTTATATTTATATATATTTTTAATTTTATTAATATTATATATATATTAATTTTAATGTCTATATTTCCATTTTATTTTGTTTTATTTTGTTTTATTTTTTTTTTTTTTTTTTTTTTTTTTTTTTTTTTTGATTATTAATGTCTATTAATTTTTTTCAAAAGTATATATTGATTTTCAAATTTGTGCATTAATACCATTTAGGTTTATTTAAAACTGAAATAAATTTTTTAATATAAAAAATTAATGAATTTAGTGCATTTCGCAACGTGCATATCATAATGTGGCTTGTTTTAATAATTAAATAAATAATAAGTAAATAATAAATATTCTTTTTTTATATATATAATTTATTAAGTTGTTAAAGATATTTTTTTTTAGAATATATTATTATTTCTTTTGAAATAGTTATTCATTAATATTTAATTGTAAAAATATGTTATTATTTCTTTTAAAATAATAATTAAATATATAATTAAATAAATAAAAAAAAGTAATAAACATATTTAAATATATAATTAAAAAATAAAGAAAAATTGCAATAAATATATTTAAATATGTAATTATTTCAAAATAAATAATATTATATTTTTACAATTAAATATTATTAATTAATTGAAAAAAAATATTTATTATTTATTTATTTATTTATTAAAAACAAGCCACATACAAAAATATGCCACATTGAGAAATGCGAAACTCACTAGATTCAAATATAATGAATCTAGGGCATTTCGCAATTGTGCATTTTGCAATATGGCATATTTTTGTATGAGGTTTGTTTTTAATAAATAAATAAATAAGTAAATAAATAATAAATATTCTTTTTTATATATATAATTTATTAATATTCAATTATAAAAATAATTTTTTATAATTCTTTTTAATAGAATATATTATTATTTCTTTTTAAATAGTTATTTAATAATATTTAAATATATTATTATTATTATTTTAAAAAAAATAATTATTATTTATATATTTATTTATGATAGTATAGAATAATAGAATATCTTAAAAATGTATGGATTTATTTAAAAAATTTATACACCACATTGCCAAATGCACGATCCGGGAGAGTTGCATTTCCCCAAATTGCATTTCGTCAGGTTGCATTTCGCCAAGTGGCGTAGTATTAAAATGTTGCATTTCCCCAAGTTGCATTTCCCTTTTGCCAGGTTGCATTTCGACAAGTAAAGTATTGATATAAATAAATGAATAAATAAAAAAATATTAATTCAAAAAATATTTTTTTTAAAATTGTTTTTATGCGATATTAATAATATTTAATTTTATTTATTGATTTATTGATTTATTTAATAATTTTCAATCTGGCGAAATGCAACTTGGCGAATTGCAATTTGGCGAAATGCCCCACACCCCACATTGCCAAATGCACGATCGGGTGTGGGGCATTTCGCCAAGTTGCTTTTCGCCAAGTTGCTTTTCGCCAAATTGAGAATTATTAAATAAATAAATAAATAAATAAAATTAAATATTTTTAATATTGATGTATTTATAATTATGAAGTAAATATTTAAATATTAAAAAAAATTTTTTCATATATAAATAGCTTTACAAATATCTGTTTAAATAAATAATAAATTGATAAATAATAAATAAAAAAAAAAATAATAATAAAATAAACAATATAGTAATATAATTAATAAAAAAATAATAATATAAACACTATTGCTATAATTATAAAAGGATTGTCATTAATAATAATAATGACGATTAAATTATAAATAATATTATTATTATTTACAAATATATATATAAATGAATTAATAAAAATAATATTTACCTACTTAAGAAAAATGTAAAAAGTTTTTCTTATAATATTTTATAAATTAATAATGAATAATATATAATAAATAATAAATAAATAATATAAACTGTAGCAATAATTACAGAAACATCAATAATAATATTTTTATAATAATGATGAAAATTATAATAGTTATTAAATATAAAAATAAATATAAAATTATAATATAAAAATTTTTATACTTATATAATAAAAAATATAATAAACTTATAAATACTTTATATTTATCCAGTTACACTAAAAAAAGGAATTATTTAAAATATAGAAGAATTAAAAAATAATATTTGAATAATTAATCTTCATTTAAAGTATATATAATTGTAACGAATCTTAAAAAATTAGAAATTAGAATGCTTGCATAGTGGTTAGTCACTATGACCTCAGCCTGAACCACTAGGGTTCGACTCACACCTTTACTAAAATTTTATATCATTTAAATTTTAAAGAATTTTTATACTTCATTTCTGTATTTGTTTCTGTATTTGTTTCTGTATAAATTTCTGTAAAAATTAACAAAAGAAATTCTTAGAAATTAATAGAAACAAATCAGATAGAAATTCTATTTTAATTTATCTTTTATCATTATTTCCTTTAGATTCTTTTTAACCGAAAATAATCAATTTTTATGAAACTTTTTAATGATTTTATGGTTTTAAATTTTTATGGATTTAAATTTTGAAAAACTATAAATAGGAGTGAATTTCGCAGCCAAAAAAAAAAATATTTTAAAAATTGTGTTTTTATTAATTATTAAATTAATTAATAAGTAATTCGAAATATTACAATAATTAATCTTTATAATTAATATTTTTAAATTTCTTAATTAATAAAACTATATTCTAAAAAACCAAATTACTTATTAATCAAAAAGTGCTTACCTATTGTGTTACACTCTTTAAAACACGGATATTCCAATATTCGTTACAATAAAAACACCACTAAACTAAGCACAATACCTTTGCACTTTTACTCTTTTTGGAACCCCGTTAAGGAATCCCATTTTCTACTACTATTTTTGGAACCCCGTTAAGGAATCCCATTTTCTACTACTATTTTTGGAACACCGTTAAGGAATCCCATTTACTACTATTCTTTTTTGGAACCCCGTTAAGGAATCCCATTTTCTACTATTTTTGAAACCACTTACCAAGACTATAAATTTTTCTACCAAAATTCATTCATGAATTTATAAATTCAATCGGAACCCTTGAATTTTACTATATATTAAAATTATTAATATTTTCAATAATCCATATAGCCATCCTTGAAATTAAAATTATTTATATTGAAATTAAATATTTACTTCTTCTAATAATTAATTATATTGTATATTTATTATTCAAACAAAATTAATGATTATAATAAAAAAAAAAAAAAAAAAAAAAAAAAAAAAAATTAGTAATAATTAATATTTAATAATTAATATTTAATAATTAATAATAATAATTAATAATCAATAATTAGTAATAATTAATAATTAATAATTAATAATAATAATAATCAATATTCAATAATTAGTAATAATTAATAGTAATAATCAATATTCAATAATTAGTAATAATTAATAGTAATAATCAATATTCAATAATTAGTAATAATTAATAGTAATAATCAATATTCAATAATTAGTAATAATTAATAGTAATAATCAATATTCAATAATTAGTAATAATTAATAGTAATAATCAATATTCAATAATTAGTAATAATTAATAATAATAATTAATAATAATTAGTAATAATCAATATTTAATAATTAATAATAATTAATAATTAATAATTAATAATTAGTAATCAATAATTAGAATTAAAAAAAAAAAAAAAAAAAAAAAAAAAATGGAAGAAGTAAACAATAGTAATGCAACACTCAAGTATGGATTCGCCGGCGATAGAAGGTATTTTAAAGGATTCCTCGCTAAAATTGAACTTCTTTTTATGATCTATCCAGATAGATTCGTTGATGATGAATCAAAAGTGGTATACATTATTTCAAGACTATATGGAACCGCTATGAACTGGGCAGCAACGTTAATTGAAAACATGGATCCATGCCTAGGTAATTACGAAGAATTCATCGAACGAATGAAATCGGTTTTTGGGAATAATGACGCAACTTTCGTGGCAAACCATAGGTTAAGAACAATAAAGCAAAAAAGAATCGGTGATATTCAACATTACATCATGGAATTCAACCGATATGCTGATGATTCATCTTGGAACGAAGAAGCCAAGATGGATGCTTTCTTGGATGGATTACAAGACCAAATAGCTACCAGAATACTCGAAATGTTTCCAGGACCCCGTTCATTATTCGCAATGCAAACAATTGCTTCCAGAATCGATAGCCGCATATCAAACCATCGAAACTTTAATAACTTAACCAACCGACAAAACAACAATAATAGTAATACTAGAAACAATTTTAAAAGAAACGCTGGTAAAAAACCTTTTCAATCCAAACCTAATAAAACCCATGGACCTCTTTCAAAAGAAGAAAAAGAAAAAAGAAGAAAGGAAAACCTCTGCCTCTATTGTGGATCTACTGACCACCAACTTGATAATTGCCCCATCAAAAACAGAAAAAGAAACAATAATAACAGTACAAGCAGTAATACTACTTACGTAACAAATCCAGAAACAACCAAACCAAGACCAAGACTCTCTGATAATCCCAATGTTAAAACTGCAACCTTTGAATTCAATATAAGTACCTCAAACGCTTCTGTTAAAACCAAAATTTTAATTGACTCCGGATCACAATTAAATCTTATGGATATCTACTTCGCAAAAGAAAATAATATTCCCTTCGAAAAACAAAATGTTGTCCCACAAGTCTCCGGTATAGGTGGAAATCAAACTATATTAGGCAAAACCATGCCACTCTCCCTCACTTATGATAATCACAAATGCTTAGCTGAATTCTACATCATCGATTTACCCTCTTACTGCTGTATACTTGGCTCTGAATGGCTCTGTACCCATAATCCAATGATAAATTTCTCTGAAAAGAAACTTTGCTTTAAATCAAGTTATTGCACTAATAATTGCCTGGTTATTCCTATGACTTTCACTGCTCACGTTACAGAAAAAGAACCCCAACTTGATGATGAAACCTTAGAATCAATTAATCAACCTGAAACGAACAATCTTCCTGAAAAGCTTTTGCAATTTATTGATGTCTTCGATGAAAAATCTGCCAACAAACTACCACCTCATCGTCAATATGATTGTGAGATAAAACTAAAACCCGATGCAAAACTGTTTTATGGCTCAATCAATGGAAAACCCGATGCGCTCTCAAGAAGACCTGATTATGATGCTTCTGAACAAAATTTTAATGAAATCCCCTTCTCAGTGCTCCGTCCTGAAAACTTTGCTGCTTTCCCAACTTCCGCTGTACCTTTCACTGAAGAAATCCTTTCCGAATGTAAAAACGATTCATTTTATCATAACGTTTGTGACTACCTTGGAAATAACAAGCTCCCAATCCCACATCCTAAAATCGATAAATTCTCACTTAGTAACGGTTACCTTCTCTTTGACAACAAACTTTATATTCCGCCTAACTGCCGCTCACACGCTTTTAAGATCTGCCATGACTCTCCCTCCGCTGGTCACTTCGGAATTCGAAAAACAATTAATCTTTTAAATCGCGACTTTTGGTGGCCCTCGCTTAACTCTGATGCTAAAGACTATATTCGCTCCTGCGAAACTTGCTGCCGTTCTAAGGACTCAAGACACAAACCTTATGGATACTTACAACCGCTTGAAATTCCTAATCGCCCTTGGATCTCTATTGCTATGGATTTTATTACCGATCTCCCTGAATCTTCTGGTTTTACTTGTATCTTTGTCATTGTCGACCGCTTCTCTAAAATGTGCCACTTTATTCCTTTTGAAAACGTTCCTTCCGCCCCTGACACTGCTTCTGCTTTTATGAAAACCGTCTTTCGACTCCACGGCTTACCAAATGAAATTCTATCCGATAGAGGAACCCAATTTACCTCTAAATTTTGGACTGCTGTTTGCGATGCCCTCGACATTAAGTTGAAGTTCTCTTCTCCATCCCATCACCAAACTAACGGTTTGACGGAGAGGGTGAACTCCGTTATTGAACAATATTTAAGATGTTTTGCTAACTACAAAGGATCTAATTGGAGTAACTATCTTTATCTGGCCGAATTCAGTTACAACAATGCAATCCAGGAATCGTCTAATTACTCACCTTTCTATGCAAATTATGGATTCAATCCTAGGCATTCACCAGAAATACCAAGTAACATCGATGTACCAAGAGCTGAAGACTTTGTAGTAAATTTATCTGATCTCTCTAAGGAATTAAAAAAGAATTTGGAAACCGCCTCTAAGAAACAAGAAAACTTTGCAAATAAACACAGAACCCAAGCCGCAGAATTCAAGAAAAATGATAAAGTATGGCTGAATAGTTCTCTCATTTTAAGAAACAAAAACAAAAAACTTAAACCAAGAAAATTAGGACCTTTCAAAATTATAAAGAAAATCTCTCCGGTAACTTACAAATTAGATCTACCAAAGAAGTATAGAATTCATCCAATTATACATGTATCCGAATTAGAACCATATTATGAAGACAATTTTAATAGAACTCAAGCACCACCTCCACCGGTTATCATAGATGATGAAGAAGAATATGAAGTTGAAAAGATTCTGGATAAAAGAAAACATTATGGAAAAATTCAATATCTCATCAAATGGAAAGGATACTCACTATCTGATGCCTCGTGGGAACCTGAATCCAACCTCAACTGCCCTGAACTAATCAAAGAATTTAATGAGTCCAACTAAATATAAATCATTTAATCAAAAATAAATTTTATTTCATCAAAGTACTATTAATCATTCTAACTTATGATTATTTTAAAAAAAAAAAAAAAAAAAAAAAAATTATTTTATATTATTCAAAAACATTTATTCTAGATAGTTTTATTTTTATACTTTATTTTTAAAACTTAAAATTCATGTAATTTTTATTATCCAATGTATTAATTAAATTATCACTCCTATAAGTATTTTAGTTATAGTTTATTATTATAAAAGTTAGAATTAGAAATAGTTTAGATTTAAAGCAAAAGATTCGTCTGGCATCCGAATCCTAGAGGAGGACCATGTAACGAATCTTAAAAAATTAGAAATTAGAATGCTTGCATAGTGGTTAGTCACTATGACCTCAGCCTGAACCACTAGGGTTCGACTCACACCTTTACTAAAATTTTATATCATTTAAATTTTAAAGAATTTTTATACTTCATTTCTGTATTTGTTTCTGTATTTGTTTCTGTATAAATTTCTGTAAAAATTAACAAAAGAAATTCTTAGAAATTAATAGAAACAAATCAGATAGAAATTCTATTTTAATTTATCTTTTATCATTATTTCCTTTAGATTCTTTTTAACCGAAAATAATCAATTTTTATGAAACTTTTTAATGATTTTATGGTTTTAAATTTTTATGGATTTAAATTTTGAAAAACTATAAATAGGAGTGAATTTCGCAGCCAAAAAAAAAAATATTTTAAAAATTGTGTTTTTATTAATTATTAAATTAATTAATAAGTAATTCGAAATATTACAATAATTAATCTTTATAATTAATATTTTTAAATTTCTTAATTAATAAAACTATATTCTAAAAAACCAAATTACTTATTAATCAAAAAGTGCTTACCTATTGTGTTACACTCTTTAAAACACGGATATTCCAATATTCGTTACAATAATTAAAAATATATATTATTAAAATTAATCATTAGAATATTTAATTAGAAACTTTTATTAAAAAAAAAAAAAAATGGAGAAAAATCTAGAAATTGAAATAAGCAAAACTAATAGAGGAAAAGAACAAATTATTTTAAACAGAAAATATAAGTTTAATCTTTCATCCAAAAGGAAAGACAATTCAAAAAAATATAAATGTACAGAATATAAAACATTAAATCAATGTCCATCTTTCATTATTTTAAATAATGAGAATCAAATCTTAGAATATGATGACTCACATAATCATCTTGAAAATAAATTTGGAGCAGCTAAATCAATTGTAAAAAATAAAATTAAAGATGAAATTTCAAAAAGTTCAATTCCTTTTAATGTAAATATAAAACGTACATATGATGAAATTTCTCAAGGTATGGGTCTTATATGTCCAGGATATAATTTAATTAAATCCCAAGTAACAAGAAGTAGAAGAAAACAACTACCTCTTGATATAACATCATTTAATGAAATTCCCAATGAATCAAAATATTATAAAACAAAAAGGGATGAAAATTTTATGATATTCAAAAATAATGATTTAATTGTTTTTCAATCTCCATTCCAAGCAGAATTATTTTCTAAAAATAAACATATTTTTGCGGATGGCACATTTTATATTGCACCTATATTTAGTTATCAAGTATTCATAACTAGAACCTATGTTACAGAATTAAATTGTTTTTACACTACTTCCTGTTCTATATTAAAAAATAAAAAGCAAACAACTTATGAAATATTATTTGAAGAAATAAAAAAAAATTCTAGTAAATATAATAGTATTGAAATTACACCAAAAATATTTCATTGCGATTTTGAAAAAGCTGTATCTAATGCTGCACAAAAAGTTTTTATTAATGCAAATATTAAATACTGTATATGGCATTTTAAAAGAGCATTAGAAATTAAAAAAAAAAGAATTATGTGGTGATAAAGTAGAAAAAATAAAAGATTTATATATTTATTATAATAATATCTCGAACTTTCCTTTCATTAATCCTGAATATATATATGATATATATAGTAAAATAAAAAGTGAGTGCCAAGAACATAATTATGTTCAATTTTTAGAATTTTTAGAATATTTTAAAAAAACTTATTTAATTAACTATGAAACTGAAAATTGGAACTATTATGATAATATTGAGCATATTACAAATAATGTTTCAGAAACTTTTAATAAATACTTAAAAATATTATTTGCAAAAAAACCAACTTTTTTTCAATTACTATCAGAATTGCAAAAAGAAGAATCAAAATATTACATTGATTACGAAAGGAGAACTGCAGGAATTTTAAGAAATAAAAAACAAAAAAATTAATAAGAACTGAGGAAATTAAAGCTTTGGTTAAATATTACAAAAATATGGAAATTCTATTAAAAAAAAAGGAAAGTGTTAGAAATGATTTCATTGACTTATGGTTGAAATGCTTAAATGATTTAAATATAAAAATTATTGATTAAATAATAAATTATTAAGAAATGACAGAAAATTGACCAAATGAATTCTGTCATATATAATAATAATTTTTTAATAGTAAAAATTATTTTAAAAAGAGAATAAATGAATAAATACAATAATTATTAAAGTATTTTTAATCTTTATTAGATTAGGTTAGCTTAAAAACATTAAAATATATTTTTATGATAAAATATTATTATTTTAAAAATATATTTTTATAATTAAAGTATTGCTATAATATTATTTTTTTACAAAATATTAAAATATATCTTTATAATTAAATTTATTTTTATAATTAAATATTTTAAATAATTATTTTATTACTATTTTACAAAATATTAAAATATATCTTTATAATTAAATATATTTTTATAATTAAATATTATAAATTTTTATTTTATTACTATTTTACGAAATATTAAAATATATAATAATAATTTTTTTAATAGTAGAAATTGTTTTAAAAAGGAGAATAAATGAATAAATACAATAATTATTAAAGTATTTTTAATCTTTATTAGATTAGGTTAGCTTAAAAACATTAAAGTATATTTTTATGATAAAATATTATTATTTTAAAAATATATTTTTATAATTAAAGTATTGCTATAATATTATTTTTTTACAAAATATTAAAATATATCTTTATAATTAAATTTATTTTTATAATTAAATATTTTAAATAATTATTTTATTACTATTTTACAAAATATTAAAATATATCTTTATAATTAAATATTATAAATTATTATTTTATTACTATTTTACGAAATATTAAAATATATAATAATAATTTTTTTAATAGTAAAAATTATTTTAAAAAGAGAATAAATGAATAAATACAATAATTATTAAAGTATTTTTAATCTTTATTAGATTAGGTTAGCTTAAGAACATTAAAATATATTTTTATGATAAAATATTATTATTTTAAAAATATATTTTTATAATTAAAGTATTGCTATAATATTATTTTTTTACAAAATATTAAAATATATCTTTATAATTAAATCTATTTTTATAATTAAATATTATAAATAATTATTTTATTTTAAAAAATATCTATAATTAATTATAAAATATAATAAAAACAAGTTTAAAAAAATTATTTTGAATTTTTATTTATTTATTCATTCATTTACTTATATCAATAAGCCATTTGTCGAAATGCAACTTTGGGAAATGCAACTCTCCCCCAATTTAATATGTAATACTTAACCCTTTCAAAATTAATATAATAACCTAACCTATGATTTATAAAAACTTTCTATAATTATACAAGTTTTATTAAAATAAAATAATTAAAAGTAATGATATATAATTATTAATATTGAAATAATAAAAAATATTAATAAATATTAATTAATAGTATATCAAATTACTTTCTTATATTTTTTATTTCAATTCGTCATTGATGAAAAGCATGGAAGTCTCTTGACTTGATCCAAGCTAAATTTTCTTAAATGATCGACGTATAACTGGTAAAGCCAATTAATAGATATTAAAGCTGTGCAATATATTATATAAGATCGTGGTGATCAAAATTCTAAAAAAAAAATATTATTTTTTGTTTTAAAAATATAAATATCGATTAAAATTAAATGCCTAATATTAAATCTTAAATATATATATCTTTTAAGTTTTTATTGAAATTACAAAATCTTTATATCCTTTTTTTTTTATTACCGCAATTATTGCGAACTTTAATTTTATTTATTTATTCACTTATTAATTATATGAATATATTTAATATGTATATATATATTTTTTTACAAAAAAAAAAATATTAATAAAAAAATAAATATTATTTGTCCAACTATGACGTAATAATAATTTTGAATAGTAATGTGAAATCAAACTAATATTCAAAATACAGTGTATAAATAAATTCAGAAAAAAGTTCATACTCATATTATAAATGATTTCAATTTAAAGGTATTTTAAAGGTATTCTTATTCTAGATTAGGGTTTGAATTGACTATCTGAAAGAAATTATGATCTTCTTTTTCAGAGGCATAGACCCTGTTAGCCTATCTTACTGTATTTTCAGTGTTAACGTTCTTTGTAAGTTTACGCTTATACCATCGGAATAGCAACATTTGTTGAATACTAGCTCTAGGCATAATTTCTGAAAGGAGAGCGGCAGATCGCATCAAGAATAGTTTTAGAATAATCACCAAAAATGAATTGTTATTAAATAAAAATTCCTATTTCTTTTTATAGTTTAAATCCATAATGTCTGCATCTTTTCCAAAAGAAAGAAGTTAATCGATACCATATCACATATATATTTGGACGCTAATTATTTTTAAATATTCATATTGAATTATGTGTAATATGTATTTATATTTGTATAAGAGTTCATATTCTAAAGAGTAATTAATATTATATATTATATCATTAGGTATTATTATAAATAACAAATTTTTAATATTAAACTATGGTAGCCTATAATATTTTAGTAAAAGTAGACCAAGTAAAATAATTAAAATTATGAAGTAGTAATAAGTATAGTAATAAAAAATTAACAAATTAAATTGTATATAAATTGATTATTTAAAGTGAAATAGTATTATTAATGAAATTTGAAAATACAAATCTAAAATTAATAAAGTATAATTTTCATATTATCATTACTTTTTTTTTTTTTTATATATTAAATTATAATTAAAAAAAAAAAAAGTTCTTTATTCAAG
This sequence comes from Neocallimastix lanati (nom. inval.), assembly GCA_016946835.1. NCBI lineage: Eukaryota > Fungi > Neocallimastigomycota > Neocallimastigomycetes > Neocallimastigales > Neocallimastigaceae > Neocallimastix > Neocallimastix lanati (nom. inval.). Next base: position 131,348 of record JACVTC010000022.1, on the reverse strand, counting down.
AATGGAAAAAAATAAAATAAACAAAAAAAAAAAAACTCATATATAATTTTTATAATTTTAATATTTACAATGATATATTTTGACATTAATATAATGAAAGATTCAATTAATAATAAAAAATATTTTTATTTATTTTAAAGATTTAATACGTTATTTTATTACATTTATTAAATAAATTTTTCTCTATCAAAAGCTTTTTTTTTTTTTTTTTTTTTTTTTTTTTTTTTTTTTTTTACAGATAATGCAAGGAAATTTAGAATTTAAAAAATCTTATTAATATTAATAAAATGTATATAAATAACAATGTTTAAGATAAAAGAAACAGTAATATTATTAAAATAAATATTTTAATTTTTTATTCTTAATGTTTTTTTTTTTTTTTTTTTTTTTTAGGAATAATAAAAAAAAGACAAAATTTCTTTTAAATTCTATACTATCATTTTAAAATCTAACAAAAAAAAAAAAAAAAGATATTTAAATAATATTAATAATTGATTATTAATAATATTAAAATCGTGAAAAAAATAATAAAAATTATATTTATATTATAGTTCATCATTATATAATTTACTATTATAATTTTCCTAATTTTTATATATATATAGTTTTTTATAATTTAATATTATTTATCATGAATTTATTGTAATAAAAGTTATAAAATTTCGTATATAATTTATATTATTGCGAGTTTTTTTATTTTTTTTTTTCTTTTTTATTTTTTTTATTTTTTTTATTTGTATTTTTTTTTTTTTTTTTTTTTCCGTTTTTCTTTTCAAGGTTTGATATTAGTTTGCCTATAATATTACACAACAGCTACTACCAGGAGGTTGTGAAGTAAATGGATTAGGTTGACATTCTGCTTTCAATGGATGAGACAAGGGGTCTGGAATTTCACCAATATATTTAACTAAATTTTTACTTGCTTCTGACACAGGAATTCTTGGTAGTTCTTCTTCTTGACGAAGACGTTCGTTTAATTGAAGTAGTTTTTGATATTTAAGATCAGACATTTTAAAATTGTTCTGTTATGATAGTTTCTAAGGTCTTAAATTATATATATATTTTATTATTGGAGTATTTTAACTTTATAACTTCAAATAGAATAAAAAGGTATACTGGTACAAATTCTTACTAAATACTTTTCTATATTACAATATTTTCTAATAAAATTTATAATATTTAATTTTTTTTTGAATTAAATATTTTTATATTTATATATATATATTATATAAATTTACTTACTCTATTTTTTTTAATTATTAAAATATTTTAATTTGAATTGGTCACCGATAGATATATTATATTTTCGTAAAATATATATATAAAGTTTATTAATTATTTTAATTTAAAATATTTTATTATAATAAAAGCACTAAAATATAAATATATATTTTTTATATTTCTACTATTTTTTTTATCATTACGGAATATTATTTAATGAATTCCTTTTTTTTTATTTATTTTGTATAAAACTTCTTTCAATAAATTATTTTTTTCAAGTTTTTGTATTTTAATATCTATTTTACGAGTTTTAATAATATGGCTAATAGATAATTATCAATTATATCTATAATAATATATTTTATTATATATTGAATATTATTATTATTTTTATTATTATTATTATTGTTATATATATCTTTCTTTTTTTTTTTTTTTTTTTTTTTTTTTTTTTATTTTTTACTATTTTTTCTTTTATTTATTTATTTATTTATTATTATTATTATTATTTTTTTTTTAATTTACATTTAATTTCCTTTATTTTTTTTTATTATTATATATATAATTTTATTCTTTTTCATATTTATATTTCTATATTTAAGAAACATTATTTTATCATTTTTTATTATATTATAATATTTTTTATGTCTTTATTTTTTTTTTTTTTTTTTTTTTTCGTATATATTTAATATTATTATTATGTTTTAATGAAATATTTTTCAAAATATTTTTATTTTAAAGTTTTAATAAAATATTTCATGCTATTTTGTGCACTTCTTTTTTTATTCTTATTTTTTATTTTATAATATTTAAATTCAAATTTTTTATTTATTATCATAAAAATTAATTAATATAAATAATTGATGTTGCTTATATATAATTCTACTGTATAAAATTTTAGTATTTACAATTTTATTATTTGATTACTGATTCCCCTTTGCTACTTTCTTTTTTCCTCTTTATATATTTTTAACGTCAAAAAAAAAAGGTAGCAATAATAAAATTTTCAATATTATAATGATTAATAAAAAAAAAAAAAATGAAAAATAAAAAAAAAAAAAAAATTTTTTTTCAATATCTAAAATTTTTATTTTTTGCTTTTGTTTTTACCTTTTCAAATATTATTTATTTGAATTTATATAATGTTTTATTTTTATTTTTATTTTAATTTATAATTATAAATATATTATAAAAACAAACTAAAAATAATTTTTTTAATACATATATAATAAAGTTATTTTGTATTATATTATTTTCAAGAATTTATAATAAAAATATAAATATTTTTCATTATAAAATTTGAATATATATATATTTTATTTTTATTTTTATTTAATTATAATTATTAATTTTATTTATTTATAAGGTAAAATGATTTTTATAAGTTAAATATAATATGACCTTAATTTAGAACGTAATAAAATGAATGAATATAAAAAAAATAAAAAAAGAAATAAAAGAAAAATATATATAAAAATAATTTTTTTTTTAAAAAAATAAAAAAAAAGAAAAAATATATTATAAAAGGTTTATATTATACAAAGTAAAAAAAGTTTAAATTTTTTAAAAAGCTATTATATAGTTCAAAAATATGGATGAGAATATTTAATACAATTGTATTTAATAAAATATTTAAATATAATTAGTTTTTTTTTAGAATTTTTATATTTTTATTTTATTATTAGAATATACTCCTAGCTGTATCCCATAAATTATAAAATGGGTATACTAATTACATTAGTTATAATACATCCTTTTTATTTATTTATTTATTTATTTATTATTTTTTTTATTATAAAACCAATTATTTAATTTGAACTAAAAAAAATTATTAGTTAAAACCCCAATAATATTATTGTAAATGTAATAATATGTAATAATATTATATTGACTACATGGATAGAAAATGTTATTCTTATATAAAATGGAATAATAATAATTATTATGAAGCTGTTTTTGAATAAATTTAATTAATTTAATAATAATAATATTATAATATCTTTGAATTATAATTATATTTAATATTTAAAATAATATATGTGTATGTATAATTTTCTTATTAATTATTATTAATATTTCTTTTTTAAAGTAATTACAGGTTATTATTTTTGGTTATATATATGAATATATATATATTTTTTGGCTAATTTTTATATTATTATTATTTATTATTTAAATAAATTTACTCTTTTTCTTATTATTTCATTTAATGTATTACTTTAAAATATTAAATATCTTAAATAATTGTATGGTTATAGGTGATAAAAATTTTGAATTAAAAAATATTAGAGTATGAAATACTGATTATTAAATAATAGCAATAAAGCATTATTATATAATAGTTAAAATAATATAAATATGTAAAAAGATTAATATTAGAAATTTAAATAATAATAACATTTTATTAATTCTAATAAAATTTTATTATAGAAAATATATTTGTATAAATACAAATTAAAAGTGCATCATTTCATATGAATTTAGTATAATAATAAAAAAATATAATGTATAACATGAATATGAATTTTTGTAATAAAAGTCTATTATAGAAATTTAAAAGTAGAAATATTTATTGTAATATATATTTTAGGTTTTATTTTTTAATATTTAATTATGTATATATAAAAAAAATGAATTATATCAAATATTGGAAATGATTATATTAGAATTATTGATAATAATTGATAATATACATATTTTTTATTTTGTATCATAATTAATATTATAAAAATAAAAAAAAAAAAAAGAATAATAAGATAAAAATGAATAAATATAAAATTTAATAAATAAAAAACTTTAAAAAATAATTTATTTATATAAAGATTTATTAAAAAAAAAAAAAGAAAGGGTTATGAAATCAATAATAATATATATATTAACCGGTTCTTTTTTATTACTTTTTATATAATAAGATTTTGGAATAATAAATTTAAATATACTTATTAAACTTCTAAAGAAAGAAAATGTATTTTTTTATATATATTTTATTTTTTTATTTCTTATATTTTTATTAATTTCTTAATGTATTTATATTTTTTTTTTTGTTTAATTTTTTATATTATATATTTATATATATATTTTTTGCTAACCAGTTATTATTTAAATATATTTTAATTTAATATAATAATGAATATTTGAAATTTTAAAATTTAATAAAAATAAAACGTTTTAATAAAATATAAACTTTTGTATTAATAATAAAACTTTTAATTTTCTTTTTTATTCTTCATCAAATTTTCTAAATAATATCAAAACAATAAATTTTTAAATAAATAAAAAAAAAAAAACAAAGAAAATTTTTATTTAATATATTAATTTGCTGATGGAAAAGCTGGGAAAGTTTTTAATCTTAATTTTTCTACTTCATCTCTTAATATTGATATATCCTTTGCTTGTAAACGAGCCAAATCTATTAAATGTCTACGTTCAATAATTTCTTGGTATTTTACATCATTACACTTATCTGAATAATTATGATGACTCACTATTTATTATATATATATATATATATATATATATATTTTTTTTTTTTTTTTTTTTTTTTTTTTTTGTTAGTATGAAATAAATTTAATTTAAATTAATAATTACTTATAGATTACCTTCTATATCATTAATTTTCTTTCTTTCAATGACAGCTTCTTCCAATGATTTAATTTTTTTATCTAATTTTACATTTTCCTTTAATTTAACTTGAATTTCATCATTAATTTTATCAATAATCATCTTTTTATTTTCAACTTTATGTAAGAAGGATTTTTCTGAATATTCTCCGCGACGTTCTAACGCTTGCATTTCTGCAGGGAATTTGTCTTCACCACCAACTCTAATATAATCTTGTATATGTTTTGTAACACGAAGTAATTGAATATGCTTTGTTTTTAATATTAAATCATCAGCCTGGAAATCAAGAACTTTATTTTCCCTTTATTAATACAAATTATCAATAAAATTTTATTAAAATATTTATAATTATTATATATATTTTTTAAATAATATATAATATAACAATAATATAATATAAAAATTAGTAATTTATTATATATGCATTATAATTCATTATTATTATATTTATATATATACCATTCTAATGCAGAAATTCCTTTTCTATATTCTTTCATTTCCTTTAAAGCTTCAATTTTTGAATTACCTAAACTAAGAATTATTTCATTTAATTGCTCAATAATTTTTCTATTAATTAAAACAGCGTCAGAATAATCTGTAACAACAAGAGATTGTGGATATTCAACCTATAATTGAAAAATATTAATTTATTTCAATTAATTATTATATTTTATTCTTTTTATTATTATTATCATTACTTTTTATTTTTATTTTTATTTTATTTGTAGTATTTTCATATATATATATATATATATATTTTATAAATATTTTAAATTATAGCATTTAAATTTACCTGTCCTTGCTTCAATTGGAATAAACATTCTAAATTATAAATACCTTGGAATATGTATTCTTCAATTTCAGGTATTCTTTTATTTCCATTTTCGCATCTTTGCTTATAGTTTTCACTTTCTTTAATATAATTTTGAGTTAATATTTGCATTTTATTAAGTTTTTTAAGCATGAGTTGAACCTATTTTATATTTTATATTTTATATTTAATTGTTATTGAAATTGTCATTATTTTTTGAATTTATAAAATAATAATAACAATAATAACAATAATAATATTTGTGTCAACGGCAACAACAACATTAATTAAAATATTGTTATTTTCATTATTATTTATTATTATCATTATTTTTATTTACTATAAGGTGATAAACAAAATGATAACATACTTCTTTTTCACTTTCAATTTTCCTTGATCTCATTTCTAACATTTTATTCCATAATTCAGTTTCAAATCCTTCTGGTATTTCTTCATCATTTATTTCATAGTTTGCTGTTTTATCATTACTAATATCGAGCTTAAGTTCATAGTCTTTAAATGGATTGAGTGAATTTTTTAATTTTTCATCATTACTATCAATAGTATTCTATTTAAAAATATTTTAATATATTATTATTATTATTATTATTTAATTTTAATATATAAATAACAAGTTTTAAGGTTTATACTATATATTTATATAGTCTTACCTTATCTCTTTTTTTAAATACCCTATATAGGGTTTCAAAAAAGTGTTCATATTGATGAAATTCTTTTTTAAATGCTTTTTCTATTTCTTTATCTTTATGTACAATTTGTTCATAATCTTCTTTATATTTTTCAAGATCTTTCTATTATATATATATATATATACATAGAAACGTACATATATATATATATATAAATTAAATATATATAAAAAGAAAATACATTAAGATATTAAAAAAAATAAAATTCCATAAATTATTATAATATAAATAAAAAAAAAAACTAATTTATATATTAATAAATTTACTTTAATTTCAGGAATTTCAGAAGTAAACTTAATTTTTTCTCTTGTTAAATCTTCCATATGCTTTTTAAGTGCAGCATTTTGATATTCAATTTTTTCCCAGAATAGAATACCTTGATAAAGCTTAATAATTTTTAATTCATTTTGATAAATCAATTGATCTGTAGATAATTTTAATCTAAATAATTTATTTAATTCATCATCATGATTCGTTAATAAATCAGTAATAAATCCTTGATGCTTTTTCAATTCTGTTTCTAATACTTTTTTATATTTCTCTTGTTCTTCCTATTAAACCATTAATAAAGAGAAATATTTTTATGGATATTTTAGAAGTAAATTTAATTTTTTTTTTTTTTCTTTTTCTTTTTTTTTACTTTTTTTTTTTTTTTTAGGAAAATAAAAAATATTTTCTTAAATATATTAATATATTAATATTTATATATAAATAATTATTAATACTAACCATGAAAGCTTCTACTTTTTTTTCATATTCTTTTATCTGTTTAATTTCATCTTCAGTTAATTCTTCTTTTGGTTTATTCATACATTCCGGTTTTGGAATTTGAATTTTTTTATCATTATCATTTCTTTATAAACAAATAAAATATATATATATATATATATATTATATATTTCAAATATTTGTACATTTTTAGTATATAGTAATTAAATTATTATATTTTTAAAGTACAATTTGATTATTTTTTTTTTTAATAATTATTTCAATTATTACTTATCCACAAGGGTTCCATTCATCATTTCTTGTAATGCTCTTTCTTGCCAATTGTCTTCTAATCTTTCTCTTAAACGTTGTTCTTCAATTAAACGTTTTTCTTCCAATTTCTTTTTTTCTTCTTCTGTTAAATACTAAATTATAATGATAGAATAGTATAAAAAAAGATTAAATAATTAATTTTATTATTTTTTTTATTATTAATATAATATCATTTATATTTATATTTATTTTTTAAATATAATTTAAGAATATTAATAAAAAATTTTATTTAATTACTTTTTCTGCTTTTATTTCAGATTCGTCTATTTTTAAACAACTATCTGGAATTTCATCATCATCTAATGTTGGTTGGAAAATTTCTTCTTTAATCTATTTAATTAAATTAAAAAAGAGAAATAGAATTAATTTAATTATAATTAATAATAATGGATATATTAATGAATTTATTATATACATATACATTTGTATATATGTATATATATATATATATATTTTTTTTTTTTTTTTTTTTTTTTTTTTTTTTTTTTTTTTTTTAAATTAGATCATACTTCTAATTCTTCTATGATTGTTTGTATTCTTTCATTTTTTTCTTCAACTTTTGATAAGATATCATTCTTTGATTTAACTTGTTCATCAAATTTTTCATTAAATTGTTTCTTTATATTGTAGAAAAACAAAAACAAAATCATAAAAAAAAATATGGAGTATTTAATATAAATATGGTATGTAATATTAAAAATAATATGAATTGTATATAAATAATTAATATACAAATAATTATATATACTTTTATATCAATTATTATTTCTTCTAAAATAAATATTTGAATACGCTTTCTTTCATTTGTAACTAAATCAAAGGAGTTAAATAATAGATCTTCATAATTAGATTTAAGCTTTATTTCACTAACAACCTATTATTATTATTATTATTTATTTATTTATTTATTTATTTTTAATAAATAATTTTATTAGTCATAAAATAAAAAAAAAATTTTTTGTGTTATATTAATTAATTATATTTATATTTATATTAAAGTTACTTCGTTTTCAGATGTATTTGCATTTGCAATTGTATTAGTATTTGCATTAGTGTTTGCTGGTGCTGTTTTAGAATTTGCTCCAGTATTAGTTGTTGTTGTTGGAGCAGGAGCTGTGGTAGTAGGTGCTGATGGATTATTTGTTTCTTCATTTGAATTTCCCATTAGAGAATCAATCTCTTTATACTTTAATAATATATATTATATATTATTATTATTATTATTATTATTATTATTGGTATTTTCTTAATTTACAAAATAATCAATTATATACTGTATACTGTAGATTTTTTGTTTTAATTACCTTATCAGCATTAATTTTGTCTATTAATGGTTCAATTCTTAATTGATTTTTTCTCATTTTTATAATTCTATCAATATTTCTTTGTTCTTTTTCAGTTTTTTTACGTAATGGATAATTAGTAACTTTAATCTTTTTTCCTGTAAGTTTGTTTTCTTTAAATGATTTAATTGTTTTTCCAACAACACTCATTGAATCCCAACATTCATTCTAAAATTTATATTTGTTGTAATTTATATAAATATATATATATAAAATTTAAAATATAATAAATTAAGATTATTTATATGAATAATTTTTTTTAAAACAAAATTATTATTATCAGCTTTATTTTATATTATTATTTTACTTTTATTCTTTCTTTAATAATTTGCATTTTTAAATTTTCTTTTTCTAATTGCTTTCTGTATTTATCAACTTCTTCTTCTAATTCAGCATTTAATCTATTCTTTTCATCAAAATCAATAGTAAATTCAAGAGGTTCTAATTTTTCAATATCTTTAAGTTTATTATTTTGTTCAACTAATTCTATATATCTTAATCTTAACTCTTCAATTTTGTTTTTAATTTTTTCTTGGAATTCCTGTAGATTATTATTGTAAATAAGATTTTTTTTAATAAATTATATTTAAATCACTTTTTAATAATGAATATTACTAATTTAAATTAAATTATTTAACTTTATAATAATTACCATAATGTTTTGATTTAATAAATCGGTTTCATTCTTTTGAGTTTCTTGTGAGTACAAATAAATCTTTTCATTTTCATTATCTGGATAATCCAATTGAAAATGCGGACTTTTCTGAATTCGTTTAATTAATATAGTAAATATTATCATCATTATATGCAAAATAACAATAATAATAATAAATGAATATTAGTAATTTAAATAAATTATATGTAAAAAATAATAATAATTATAATAAATATATATAACATGTAAAAAATACCTTTAAGGAATTTACAACACTTCGAATATTATCACCGAAAGTTGATTTTAAATTAATAATAAGTTGCAATTCTGAATTAAATTCAATTAATCTTTTTTTTCCATTAGGTGTTAATTTCCATTCCCAGAATCTTAAAATATTATCATATCCTAAAGTAATGATTTTTTTACAATCAAATCTCATTTGACATTTCCTTATTCCACCTTTTGATGAAAGTGCTGCTAAAAATTTCATATTTTCTTTTAAATCCATATTCATGTAAATGCTAACATATCCATCTAATGAATAACTTAATAACCATTCATTGTTATTAATTGCTTGAAGTCTAATACCATTTTTATAATGATTTGATTTCATCTATTTTATAGTAATAATAATAATAATAATAATAATAATAATAATAATAATAATAATAATAATAATAATAATAATAATAATAATAATAATAATAATAATAATAATAATAATAATAATAATAATAATAATAATAATAATAATAATAATAATAATAATAATAATAATAATAATAATAATAATAATAATAATAATAATAATAATAATAATAATAATAGCATTTTTTTTAAGTCTTATTGTTTCATAAATATTCTAATATAAAATAATAATTTGTATAAAGAATAAAATTATATAATTTAAATAAAAAATTATTTACTTCATTCATATATCCATTAAATTCAACTTCAACTTGAACATCTTCTGAGTGATTTCCTACAGAAGGTAATAAATACTGCTTTATTGATTTATCAATTGTTACAAGATTAAACATTTCCTTCCCTTCAGAATATTGTCTAATTGATATTAAAAATAATTATATGGTATATTCAAAATATTTAATAATAATAATAATAATAATAATAATAAATAAATAAATAAATAAATAAGTAAATAAATAAATAAATAAATAAATAAATAAATAAATATTATTATTATTATTAATACTTTGGGATTTGAGAAAAACCAGAAACCACATCAGATATTTTATATATATAACACTTTTTTTTTTTTTTTTTATAATTTAAAATTAAAATATATATATTGATCAGTAGACAATAATTAATTAAAATATGCACAAAAAAATTTCAATACAGATTATTTAAATAATTTTAAAATTATCAATAAAATTTTCAATTTACGGTGACACATGAATCATCAATTTTTTCACTATATTCTTTTGGTAAGAGAGAACTATTTATGACATATTTATATATAGAACTTGATTTACCATTAGGATCAATTACAAGAACATATAATGTTTTTATCTTTAATAAATATAATAGATAATAAATATTTAATAAAATTGAATTTTTTTTTTTTTTTTTTTTTTTTTTTTTTTTTTTTTTTTTTTTAAATTTTAATTTATTATTGTATTTAATTACATTTAAATCTTGTTCTGTTTCTGGCTCTACTTCTTCATCATCATCTAATATTATATCGGTTTCCCATATTATATCAATAATGGTACCTTTATAATTTAAATAACCTAGTATAGTGAATTTTGAGCATGAATCCATTAAAAAGATTTGTTCTTCTTGTACTCCAATAGCAAGTAAGCTTCCATTAGGCTCAAATGATAACTTTTTTTATTATATATTAAAATGGATTTAATACTATTATTAAATTTACATAAAAAAAAACACTTCATATTTGATTAATTCTATTATATATATATATTTACATGTTTAATGGGAAAATCACTTATTTTATTTCTTAAAATTAAAAATAATTCCTTATAATTCATATTTGTATTATTATCATCTTCATTAAGATATTCAAATTTATTTGAATCTGAATCATCATTTGATGGTTCCTTTTCATTTTCATTATTAGATGGATTTAAACTTTTTCTAAATTCTTTATATTTATTGACTAATTGAGTGTTCCACTCACTATCTGGTGAATATTTAACATTTTCAGTATCATATATTCTAATAACACCATTTTCTGAACCAACGGCTAAAATATTTGATACAGGACTACATTTTATTTCAGTAAATTTAGTATTATTTATATTATATTTTCCTAAAAGAGAATAAGTATCACAATTCCAAAAATATATTGAACCACCAGAAGAGCATGTTACAACTATATTATCTAAAATATAGGAATCCATTGAAGTTATTTGTAATGAGTAATCATCAATAATCTATTAAAAAAAAGAATGAATTTATGATTTAATATATAATACAATTAAATTTATACATATATATATATAATTAATAATCTTTTTTTTTCTTTTTTACCATTGCTTTTTTATGCTCAATCAAATCATAAGAATATAATTTATTACTCTTCGTATATATTAATATTTCATCATAATTTGGTGAAATAATTAAATCCTCAATTTTACTATCTGATATATATTCCGTTTTTTCAATTACTGAATTATTTTCTAAATTTATCCATTTAATTGTACCATCCTATATAATACCAAATAATTACAAAAATAAATAAATAAATAAATATATATAAATTCATATATAAATTGTAAAATATTTACTTTATAAAATAAAATATTTTATATAATACTAAAATTTTTCATATGCCATATTTATGCATTTTTTGTTTTTCAATTAAATACCTTGCCTGCAATCAGTATGTCTTTTGTCGTAATAATAAATGTATTTATATTATTTGAACCGATGTAATCTTCAATGTAATGATTTTTTAGTGAATTTTTATCCTCATTGTAACTATTAATAAGTTCATCATTAATAAGATCTACAAAATGTTTATTATCCATATATTCTTTATTTAATAAAACTCCTCCTAAATATATTGCTGACAATACAATTTTGCATTCGCCAGTCATTATATCATATTCATATAAATAATCTCCATCTAAACTATTAGCAATTATTATATTATCAATATTCCATTTATGTTTATCAGGCATTAACTTCATGTAAATTGGATTGCATTCTACAGTATTATCATCAATAGAATTTAAAAATAAATTGGAATCCATATTATTTATTTTTGATAAAGTAACAATACGATCTGCAATATAATTTGAAACATTTTTTGTTGAAAATTCTCCAGCGCTTCAATATAATAAGACATATTTTATATTAATAGAATAATGAATTAAGATATAATAAATTATGTTATAATAAAATATTAAAAAAATATAATTGAATAAAATATAATGTTATATGATAAATATATATTATGATAATTTTAATAAAGAAATATAAAAATATTTTATATGTTATTTCTATATAGATAAATTCATTACACGCAATTTATGGATTGAGATTTAAAACTTTCAATGATTTCCAAAAAAAAGATATGTCCATTACCACTAACACATATATTATTTCTATTTAATGGATTAAATGATATATAATCAACTTTTTTACCAATATCATAACTACATAAAAATTTTTCCTTTTCCCATTTCCATATATAAACAGTATAATTTGGAAAATCAGTTAATATAGCCAAATATTTACCATCACCCGAAAATGCTAATCCTTTCACATTTTCTTTTGGGCCTTTAATAATAAATAAATTAATGTAAAGATAAAGAGATAGATTTTATAAAATAATTGTTAAATGAATATTTAGTTTTTTTTTTTTTTTTTTTTTTTTTTTTTTTTTTTTTTTTATATTGTATTTTAAATTTAAATGAACTAAAGAGATAAAAAAAAAAAAAAGAAAAAATTCTTTACTTAATGTAATTGTAGATCGAGGTAATAAGGAAGGATATTTATAAATATTAACGCTATCTCCATTAAATTCAGTAAAAGCAAATATTGATGCTCTTGTATATGATGCAATTGCTGTTATACAATTATTTGTTATTTTATGATTGACATCTTGATATATGTATTGAAATGGTAATTCATCTGAATAATAACTATATGATTGTTCTCTTTTTTTTCTTTCTACAAAATTTAAACAATTACCAGAAGAGTAACAAAAAATTGTAGGGGTTACATGTACTGGTTTAATATTTGAAGTTATTCCTCTAGAATTACTATATATGATAAAGATAATTTTGTAAAAATAGTTAAATAATATTATTAAAATAGCAATAATAATATTGTATATAACACGTACCCTAGAGCAAATTCACCATAAAATTCCATTTATATTTTCAATTTTTCTAATATATATATGTAGTAATATTTATATATAATTTTAAAATTTTTTTTCTTATAATATATAAACAATTACTAACATTTTTAAAAAATAAGAAATAATTTAAAAAATAAAGAATAAAATAAAATAAAATACTACTACTACTACTACTAATAATAATAAAAAAAAAAAAAAAAAATTAAACAATAACAACAACAAACTTTAATAAATTTTTTTTTTTTTTTTTTTTTTTTTTTTTTTTTTTTTTTTTAAAAAAAAATAAAACTATTTATTAAAATTAAATTAAAATAAAAAAAGTTTATTGAAAAAAAAATAATTTTATTTAAAAATGTAATAATAATGAATACAAATTTTAAATTTTAAATATTCATTTAAACAAAAAACAAAAAAGTTATTTTAGATATATATAAAAAGAGCAGTAAATATAACATTGATTTTAGATACTTTATAAAACTATTAGTTTTATATAAATTTATTTTAAAATATACCTAATATTGAATTAATAAATCAAGATAGAAAAAAAAAATTCTTGAGAATCTAAACAGAAGGTCTGAGTTTCAAAAAAAATTTTTTTTGTGAAACCCATTGAATAGTTATTTTTTTATTTTATTTTATTTTTTTTAAAAAATAGTATTAAAAATACTAAGTTTAGTAATAATATAATAATGAAGAAAAAAAGAGATATAACAATAAAGTTCTAAATATAATAAATGATTATTAGTATATATTTTAAATCTAAATTTCATTTAAACTTTTTAAATGCATTGCTAAAATATCAATTAAAACATAAAATTCAAAAAATATTTATATATAAATTATAAGATGTATGTAAAAAAAAAAAAAAAAAAAAAAAAAAATCAAACTTTTTAAAATGAAAATTAAGAAACAATGTTTCACAAAATATATTTATTTGTTAAGTTTGATTTTTTTTTAAGGTTAGAATTTATATATATATTAAATATAGTATAAATTTAGAATGAAAATTTATATATAATTATGATATTAATAATACAATAATAGTAATAAAAATGTAATATTAAAACAATTATTAATTATATAATTAATTAATTAATTATTATTATTCATTATCATTACTATTACTATTATTATGATAGTAATATTAGTATTTTTTTCAAAAAATAAAAGGTTTTTTATTATTGATATATTCATTGGGAAATAAAAATATTAAATGACTTAATTCATTTTTGATTTTTAAAAAGTAAAAATCTTATTAATGTTAAATATTTATGAATGATATGTATAATTGTTAATAATTCTTATAGCCTATTCATTATCCATAATTATTAACAACATTTATTTGTGTTAACTACAAATAAAGTTATTTTATACTATATATACATTTACATATATTCATTCATTTTATATGAATTTAACATATTAAATAGGATTTCTGTAAATTAAAATTTTTGAATTTTTTTTTTAATTAAATATTTATCCAAAAAAAAGAAATTAATTTTTATAAATATTTAATGTGAATTTATTTTTGAAAAATTACAATAAGTAATTTTTCATACATATTTAAATAATTAAAATTATAAAAAATAATTAATGTATTAAACCATAATTAATAATTTGAGCTTATTACTAAAGCATTGAAAGCTTTTTATATATTTTTAAAACTTCGAATGAATATATACTTCATAAATGAATAAATATAAAATGAATCGAAGAACAAAAAAACAAATATATGATAATAAATAATAAATAATAAGTAATAAATAATAAATAATAAATAATAAATAATAAATAATAAATAATAAATAATAAATAATAAATAATAAATAAATAATAAATAATAAATAATAAATAATAAAAAAAAATAATATATAATAATATAATATATAATATTAAAAAATTATTAATATAAATAATTAAATAATAAAATAAATAATAAAAAAAAATAATATATAATAATATAATATATAATATTAAAAAATTATTAATAATAATAACCTTCTTTTGTTTATATATATATCTAAATATGGTTAATGAATTAAATAAAATTTTGCAATTAATTATTTGTTAAAATATGTTAATATAAATTGAAAATTTGAATAATATAATAAAATATATTACATATATGTATATATATTAAAAAAAATAAATTATTTTTAAATTTTGATAATTAATTAATTATATTAATATAAAAAAAATAATGGATTTAACATAAATAATAATAATAAATAATAAAAGTAATGAAAATAATAAAAATAATAATATTAGTATTATCGTTTTAATCATGCTAAATATATAAATTATTAATATTAAAATTTTATTTCTTTATTATTTAATAATTAAATTTATTTTAGATTTTTTTAACTTAAAAAGTTTAATTTATTTTTTTTTTAAAGTATAGTGAATGTTTTTTATATGTATATATATATTTTTTTTAAAAAAAAATAAAATATAGTAAGAAAATATTATATCTTTATAAGTTTATCCGTTTTTATATTAGTTACATTATAGTTATATATTCATTAATAAAAATATAATTGATAAATTGATAATTCAGCGCTTTAAAGATAAAAGGCTGTTTATTATCATTAATAATATATATAAATCTCATATAAATCTCATATGGTAAATATTTATACATATATATATATAAAGAAAATCATTAAATGGCAAAAAAAGTTAATCTTTAGGAATAACAAATTTTTATGAATTTAAATTGATTATATTACATTTCTTACTATTGATTAAATTCATAGTTTAATTTATAGTAATAAAATTATTAAAATAATAAATTTTGACATAATATTAGTATTAAAGTAAATAAAACATCAATAATTATAATTATAATAATAGAATGGATGTATTAAGAAATTAATAAAAATTGTAAATTTACGAAATATAATTTAAAATTATTTTATTATTGAAATTAGTAAATAGTAGTATTACAATTATTTTTTTAATGCTTTATTCAATAATATTTATTTAATAAATTTGATTATATTAAATTGAATTTTTATTAAAAAGAAATTAATTTATCAAATTTCTTAAATTTTTGTCTTTTTGATTAATCTTTTTTCTTTCTTTATTTTTAAAAAAAATGCGTGATAAATTTCTTAAATAAAGTTTTATCAATTATTATTGATAAAATATAATAATAATAATAATAATAATAATAATAATAATAATAATAATAATAATAATAATAATAATAATAATAATAATAATAATAATAATAATAATAATAATAATAATAATAATAATAATAATAATAATAATAATAATAATAATAATAATAATAATAATAATAATAATAATAATAATAATAATAATAATAATAATAATAATAATAATAATAATAATAATAATAATAATAATAATAATAATAATAATAATAATAATAATAATAATAAAATTTTCATAGCTTTATGGTTTTTATATTTAATAAGTTATATAAATATGTATTTTTAAAAATATAATTATGCATTTTTAAAAATAATTTATTTAAAAAGTTATATAATTTAAAGTTTTTATATATATATAATATACATATAAAAATTTATATTTACTAATATTTATATAAAATTAATGGTTATATAGATTTTCCTTTTTATATAAAATTATATTATCATTACTAATGCAATTATCTCTTTGTTAAAAATTAAATTTAATTAATTAGTAAAGTATAATATTTATTATTATATCTATATTTAATGTATAATATATACTATTATTCTAATAAATATGTATTTTCCATTATTATTTAAAAATTATATTATCTCTATAAAATTAGAATTAAAATATTTTTTAAAAGACTGGTTAAATTTTGAAACAAAAATTGAAATTTTAAAAATTGTAAAAAAAAAATGGATTCATCAATTCATAATGATATGTGTTTAGATCCTGTTGATGTAATTGAGAATGAAAAAGATAGCTCAAACAATAATAATAACAATAATGCATTAGGAGAAAAATCAAATGAATCTAGTAATAATAATGATGATGATAAAGATAACTTAGGAACCAATGATGAAGATATAATAGAAGAAGATAATAGAGAAGATAAAATAGATGATGATGATGATGGTGATGAAGATGATGAAGATGATGAGGACGATGATGAAGACGACGATGAAGATGAAGAAGATGAAGAAGAAAATGATTGTATTGCTGAAGATATGGATGGAGAAAAGGAGGATTTTGATGATATAGGTATTGATCTTTCAGATTTTTCAAGAAAGACTAGGGAAAGTATTATACAGCGTCGTAGAGAATTACTTAATAATTTAACAAAATATGATAATTTAGTTTTTTTAATGACAGCATTACAAGATTTATCAGGAATATTATGTGTTGCAACAGGTAAATTATAAATATTATATATATACGTTTATATGTTATTTATCAAATTTGAATTATTTAATAATAAATATTTATTATATATTATACGATATATTATTATTATTATTATTATTATTATTATAAATTGTCAAATTTTATTGATTTAAACAAAAAAAAAAAAAAAAAAAAAAAAAAAATAACAATAGAGGATATGTTTATCGGTCATAGAAGTCTAAGATTATTAGGAGGTACACCTGAAGAATATATTGCTGCTCTTATTAATATTTTAGATTCTCCAGTTGTTAGTGGTAAATATATAATTAATTATTTGAAATGTATTATTTATTTTATAATTTTGTAATCACTAATATATATATTTCTATAATATATAAATAAAAGCAATGGGATTTTCTGATGATTTTGGAATGGGAAATGAATGTATGATATTATTATTCTTTATTATGATTTGATTTTAATTAATGTAAACTTATAAATAATTTCAAAAATTAAATATATATTTTACTTTTGAATAGTTGTAATCGATATAATGCTTTTAGTGTATAGATGTATAAATAATTTCATTGAAGCCTTTCCACCATGTCAATATTTAATTATAAAATATAGAGGAGTAAAAATTTTAATTAATAAATTAGTTGAAATAGAATATATTGACCTTGCTGAACATATTTTAAGTGTATGTACAAAATATATATATATATATAATATTATTTATAAAAATTTTAATTAATATACCCATGTATTTATATTTTTATATTTTTAAATTTATAAAAGATCCTTAATAAAATTTCAATGGACCAACCAAATTCAATATTAAGAACTTGCAAATTATTAAATATTATTCAATATTTTGATTTTTATCCATTACATGTTCAAAGAGTATCAATATCTATTATTGGTAATGCAAGTAAAGCATTATTAACTAGTAATAAACATTGTAAGTTAATTAATAATTATAACTATGTTTACATACATACATACATATATGTAATATATATAAGATACATATAAATTGATAAAAAAATAATTACATATAAATAAATAGATGATGAATATTATACAATGTTAAAGGAGGTGGTTCCAATATTAGAAAATCTATTATCTTATTCAGATAAAAAAATTGTAGATGGTGTTACGTTATCATTAGCTAATATATCTTTATGGACATCGAAATTGAATAATAAAATTGAAGTAAGATAGATATAATAAATTTACAAATTTGTTAATTTTTTTTTAAAATATTTATAATTAATATATATTAACAATATAAAATAAATTTATAAAAGGAACTATTTTCTGATGACTTTATAAACTCAATAACAGAATATTTTCTTCCCAATAAATCATCAAAAATTCAAATTCATGATTCATTTATATTTGTTGAATTAATAAAAATATTAATTGGTGTTTTTAGAGGATCACCAAAGAAAGCATTTAACATTATTAAATCAAATGATTTAATTTCAATTGTTAAAAATTATTTCCTAATTAATGGTAGTTATAATATATATATATATATATTTATAAAAAAGAAAATATTATAAAATTTAATATAATATTTAATATACTATATATAAGTATTAATAAAAAAATGTTTATTTATTAAATGAATAAAAATTTTATAACATTTAAAGATATTGATATTAATAATACTACAGATCTTAATTCAAAAATATCGCCTATAATACTTAATAATCCAATTGAAGAAACAAAAATTATATTAGAACTTATAAGTGAAATTTTACCTGATCTTCCTGATGGTAAGCATTTTAAATAATAAAAATATAATTTTATTGTATTATTATTTTTTTATTATTTATTTGTTTAAATATAATGTATTATTTATTTATTTATTATTAATTATTTTGTAATAATAAATTATTTTTTAATAGAGGGTATATGGAGAATGACGGCCAAAGAAGGTGGAGAAGTCAATACTGAACAACAGAATAATCAAAATCTTTCAATAGAAAATAAGTTATCGTTCTTCAAAAATGAACCAGAAGTATTAAAAGAATATAGTAAAAATATATTTCCAGTACTTATTGAAATATTTTTATGTTCTTCAAATATGTCTATAAGAAAATTATCAGTTGAAAGCGTATCAAAAATCATTTGGTGGGTAAATAAATTGGACACAGAATATAATACAAATAATTTACAAGAAGTGATTGAAAATAAGGATGAATTTGGAAAATTTGTTAGTGAATTATGTGCATTAAATAATAATGATGCTATTCTTAATGGTTCTATTAATAATATAAATGATAATATTGATTATGATTCATTATTTTTATTATGCATTGGTTTACAACTTTCTACTATTGTTATTGAACGTAATAGTGAATATTTTGAAAAAATGTTTATTCGTGATGGTTTACTGTCAATTATTGATAGAATTTTAGAATCTAAAGAAAATATTACAAAGTTATATAAGAGAATGGAACAGAAATCATCATTCTATGAAACTAATCAATCATCAACACAAAAGAAAACACTATCTGAAATAAAATCGAAATTCATGAAAAAAAAACATTCATTTTCAAATAAATATAAAGCATTGAGTTTAAAATCAAATAAATCATTGTTAGATAATGATAACAGTGAAAATAATAAAGTATTACCAGATCAATATATGGAAACAAATTCTCCTAAAGAGGGGATTATAAATTCTTTCGAGGTGCTACTTAATAATAATGAAGATGAAGATCCTGAAAATAATAATAAAAGTAATAGTGATAATAATAATGATGCAATGGAAATTGCTAGTCCATCTAAAATGGATATTGATGATATTGACATTAATAATAATGAAATAAATATGGAAATTAATAATGATGACAATAATGAAGATAATAATGACGGTGATAATGTTAGTAAAAAGAGTGAACATGAAAACAATAATGACATTGAAGATGAAAAAGAAAAAGAAAAAGTAAATGAAAACGAAAATTCAAAAATTAATGAAAAACAAAATGAATTTGATAAAAAAGGAAAAGGAGAAAATGGTAAACAATTTTGTTTTATTTTTTTTTTTTATTTTTATTTTTATTTTTATTTTTTATAATATTTAATATATATATATAAGTTCTATAAATAAATTATTTAATTTTATATATAATATGTATATACTTTATTATTATTTATTTATTATTATTTTTTTTTAAATATTACATTATGTATAATTTATTAAAATTTTTATCATAAATATATATATACTTTTTTTTTTTTTTTATAATTGTTATTATTAATATCATATATGAAAACTCAAAATGTAAACCATATAAAGATGATCAAAAAAGTAATACTTCAAATGATTCTGATAATTTAATTTTAAATGGTGTTAAATCATTTATGGACCATATTGCTAATATCAATGGTTTTCCAAATAAAAGTTCATCTAAAATTATTCCTTCAATTAAAAGTTTAAACAAAAAATCTTATTTAATGACAGATGTTATGAGATGGATTTTAATAACATCTGCTAACATTTCCGAAAAGTTACACTTTTATCATAATAATATTGAATCGTTGTTTGAAAAAGTAAGAGTTTTATCAAAGGAATTAATTACATTTGATGAAAATAAAGTTGAAGATCTAGCAAATATTTTACAGTTATATCAAGTAGCTCAATATTTTGCTGATAGTTCAAAAGAAGATTATATTACAGGATATGAAATGATTAAAAGTGGTCTTATAAATGCATTAGTAGTTTATTTGAGTGAAGAAAATATAATGGAATCTAAAAAGAAAAATATTGAAATTATAAGATTAGCAGAAAAAAACAATGCAAGATATATTCAGAGAATAAAAGCATTTATACATGTATTTTTAGATGGACCATGGCCATACGATACACCTAATCAATATTTATATGTTCCAAATTCATTCCAAAATTTAGTAAAAAAATTACAAGAAATTCTTTCACGTTTTGAAAACTTCCAATTATATACAGGTATTCCAAAGAAAAAGATTCAACCATTTGAAAATATTCATTCTAGTAATAATAATATCAGTTCATTAGGTTCAAATGATTTAATTAATCAAAATTCTGCTCTTCAACTTGTAAAGCAAATTCATATTAAATTAGTTTCCTTAGATGATATTTCTATAATAAAACAAATTTCACAAATGAGTGTTACAGTTCATGCTATTGCCCCATTCAAAGTTATCGATGAATTTATTCGTGCAAAGTATTATCCACAATATGCTAGAAATGAAGATAGTAAATATAATTCAAGTGATGATGATTCATCTCCTAATGATATTGAAGATTTTGATGATCTTGATGATAAAACAGAAGAAAAGAATAATGAACAAAATGATGATAAAATGGTATATTCATTAAATTTTAATTTATTCATTTAATAATAATAATAATAATAATAATAATAATAATAGTCATAATAATAATATTATTATTATTAACATTATTTTTATTAATGCAATTTTTTTTTTTTTTTTTTTTTTTTTTTTTTTTTTTTTTTTTTTAATTTTATTTTTTTTAATTTTATTTTTATAAATATAATATTATTACAATATACATTAAAAATTTTTTAAATTATTTATAATTTATTTCTATTTCTTTTTTTTATTTTTATTTTTAATTTTATTTTTTTAATTTTTTTGATTAAATACTAACTTGTATATATATTTATTATATCAATCTAATTTTATTTTAATTATTATTGTTTTTATTTTATTTTATTTTATTTTTATTTTAAATTTGAAACTTGAAGAGTACAAATAATTCTTCTCAAAAAACTAAAGGCAAAAAGAAAAAGAGATTTTCAGGATCTTTTTTAACAAGATTAGTTCATAATGTTCAAAAAACAGCTAGTTCTTCAAGTAAATCTAAAAAAGAAAAAGAAAAAGAAAATAAACTCTTTATTGAATTTACTATTGGAGAGCCTGATAATAAAGAAGTTACAATTACTAATGATACTACGGTATTTGGAGCTTGTTGGCAATATGAACAACAAAATCAACAAAAGAAAAAGAGTAGTAAAGGTAAAAAGAGTACTGATAATGATGATATAATCCAATCGAATAATTCCATTAATGAAAATGTAGATATTTGGAAACATTCATATACTATATTCTTTAGACGTTCAATGAAAAAGAGTAATTCGTTAGATGATAATATGACGATAGATAATGATAGTTATAATAATTTAATGAAAAATGATATAAATAAAAAATATAAAAAAAGATTAAATAGAAGATATTCTTCATCAATGCCAAGTTGTTTATCTATTGATACAATTAATGGAAAAGTAATATTTATATTGAATATTTTATATAAAATTAATAATCCATTTGATGATTTCTATATCAATCATCCTGAAATTTTAACTTTAGACAGTAATACAAATAATACGTGTAGTAAATCTAATATTAATAATAATAATAGTAATAATAGTCGTTTTATGGCATTTATTTCAAAAGATTATTTCATAAATACTAAGATAACAGCGAAACTTGGTCGTCAGTTAGATGAACCTTTAATTGTTGCTAGTAATGTTCTTCCATCATGGTGTCATGAAATTGCTCATAACTTTAGTTTCTTAATTAGTTTTGATACTCGTATTACCTATTTACAATCAACTTCATTTGGTTATGGTAGAAGTATGAATAGATGGCAGAATAATAATTCAAATAACAATAGTAGTAATCAAAGAGATCAATCTCTTCTTGGAAGACTTCAACGTCAAAAAGTACGTGTTAATCGTAATC
>JACVTC010000022.1:0-102500 GCA_016946835.1 Neocallimastix lanati (nom. inval.) | reverse complement strand
TAGCTATTAAATATTATTATATTAATTAATATATATGAAATACGATAATATAAATATATATATACATGTATTATCAAAAATAGTAATACAAAATATAAACATATGTTATTAAAATTAAATAAATAAATAAAAAAATAAAAAAAAAAAAATTAAAATAATAATATAGAATATTTATAACATAAAATATTGATAATAAATAATATATATATAAATTACCATCAATATTCATCGAATTATTATCTAATGAATCTAATTTTCCTTTTTTATTATCTTCAATTTCATTAAATGTATTTTTTCCTTTAATAATATTTTTTAATAATTCTGAAGAAAGTGATTTATCAAGATTCATTGGATCTGATGTTATATTTAATAATGGATTGTTTTCGATAGAAAGTAAATTTGAATTTGATGTACTTATTTTACTATTATTATTAGTGTTACTGTTATTGACATTATTGTTTTTATTATTATTTTTAGGATTTTCATTTTTATTAATATTCAAATTAATATTCATATTGAGGTTAGCACTGGTAGAAGCATTCATATTGATATGTGAAGATGTTGTAACTGGTAAAATATTATGGACTTTTTTATTTTCTTTTGATTCTTCTTGTTCAGATTGAACTTTATAAGATGCTACTAGTTCTTCAATATTAACTTGAACTTCTGGATGATATCTACTAATATGTGTTTTAAGTCCTTTAATATTTTTATATGTCTTTTTACATGTTTTAACAACACAAGGAATTCTTAATTTTGATCGCGTATAAGAGACTGTGGAAGAAGAACTTTCACTTTTAGAATGTGAAGTATTTGGTGATGACAATATCGTATTATCTATTTGTTTAAAATTAATAATAATAATAATAATAATAATAATAATAATAATAATAATAATAATAATAATAATAATATATATTAATATATATATATAATTTATATTTGAAAATTATTTTTATTACATTATTTTTGTATTTATTATTTATTTTATTAATTATTAATTATTATTTATCATTTATCATTTTTAATTTATAATTTTTTATTTATAATTTATTAATTATGCTTTTTATTTATTTATTTATTTCTTTTTTTTTTTTTTTTTTTTTTTTTTTTTTTTTTTTTTTTTTAACATTTAATATTTAATATTAAATTAATAATATTTATTAAATTAATAGTAATATTTATCATTTTAATCAAAGTACAAAATATTTACCTTTAATATGTTGAGTATTTATCTTATGTGAAATTGGTGATGAAATAGGAGATGGTATATTATTATTATTATTATTAGGTATTTTATTTGATGATGATTTTAATTGCAATATATTATTACTAGTTTGATCTAATTGTAATTGCTCTTTTTCTGATATATTATTTTTTAATTTATTTTCTAAAGTATTTTCTAATACAATATTGTTTTTTTCTTTCAAAACATCTTCTGAGTAATCTTTTAACTCCTTTTCTTTCTCCATATCTATATCTTTAATATTAATATTATTATTATTTAAAGATAAATTATTTTCTTTAGATTGATCTTCACTTCCCATATTATTAATTTTAGTAGGAGAAGTTTGCAAATTTTGGGATAAAGACGATGTAGGGGATGGAGTTAATGGATACTTTTCATTTTCTTGATTTTTATTTTGATTGGTATCTAATACTATATTATTTGCTTTTGTTAAATTTACATTACTAGTATTACTAGAGTTATTAAGTTTATTTGAATTGTCAAATGGATACTTCCGTTTTAGCTTAGAAGATTTAGAATTTATAGATTTATTTTTATTGTTATTATAAGGTAAAGGTAGTGATGATTTTGTGATTGCAGTGTTTATAGGGATAAATGAATTTGATATAGGATTTAAAGGGTTTATTAATGAAGAAGACGATGATGCAGTATTGGAAGTATGATCTTTAGAAAATATTTTTCTTCGTTTATTATGCTGATGTTCAACATTATGAATAAGTAGGGTTACAATATCGGGAAGTCTTTTCCCACAAACAGAACAATAATAATCTGATATAACGGTCAGTTTATCTTGATGATTTGTCATAATATGAGTAACAAGTTTTGCTAAACTTGACGATGTACTTGTACAATTATTAAATGGACAATCTATTGAGTCACCAATTTTAATTGCTTCCATATTAAATTCTGGTTTAAAAAATTTAGAATAATGTTTATATGATACAGATAATTCCTTTTTTTCATTTTTTTGAGTATCTTTTTTTTCATATTTATATTTAACATTAGGTGGTGGGGAAGAAAATGAAGTATTTGGCATCACTACTTTAGTATTATTATTGCTATTATTAATTTTATTTTCTTCATTTTTAATTGATGATTTCGGATTATTTATTGAACATGTTTTTAAATGATTTTTAAAATCTCTTTTTAATTTAAATTCCTCATTGCATATATGACAAATAATTTTATTCATTTTAGGACTTGTTATAAATTCTATAATTAATTTTAAGATTTTATTGATTAATTTTTAAATTTAGATATATAATATTTTTGTAATAATAAATATTATTATTAATTTCAAATCAATTTTACCTTTATTTAATTTCATTATATTTAAACATTTATTCCATTCTGTATTAAATATTAATTTTAAATTATTATAATCCATATAAACCTGTGTTGTTGGTTTACATATTAAACCGAATTTATTTATAATTTCCATAATTAATGAATAGAATTCATCTTTTCCTGTATATTCCTCTTTATTAATTTTTTCGTATACTAAAGTAATTTCATTTAATATTTTTGTATCTAAATGTATATTTGGATGATGCTAAATATTTTTTTTTTTTTTAAAAAAAAAAAAAAAAAAAAAAAAAAAATAGCAATGAAATTTTATTAATTTAAAAAAGTACGATTTAAAAGTTTGATAAAATAGATTTGGTTACAATATAAATTTACCTTTTTCTCTAAATACTTTATGATTGGCAATTTTAATAATTTCGCCCAAACTTGAGAACATAATTTTAATTCTTTTTTCAATATATCATTATCAGATTTTGAATTAGATTTAATTAAATTTGAAGATGAAATTTCATTTTTATTTATAGGTTGTCGTGATAATAATGGTTTATTCTGTTTAAAACGAGACGACATTGTATTTGAATTTTGCCTTGGTAATGTCATTTTACTTATAATAATTTTAATATTAGAATAAAAATTTAAATGTAATATCCAATGTATTCATTTAATAATTTATAAAAATTTCATTTATATATCGAATTATGATTATTAAATTGAATAATTTAAAAAAATGTTTTATGATTAAATGCACTTTTAATTTCTTTATAATCTTTAAAACACAAGTAATAAAAAATTTTTAATTCATTATTAAATAATCAAATAATTGTTCGAAAATCTAAAAATGTAATTAATTAAAAAAAATATACATTATTAATAATACTTTAAAGGCTTTTATTAAAATTATAATTAAAAAGATTAAGAATAAATAAGAGTCAAAATTGTACTTCGAAAAAAAAAAAAATATATATATATATATACATATATAATATAATAAAATTTATTATATATATTTATTAATGTATTTAATTAGATGTTAATGAAATTCAGAATTAATAAATTATTATTATTGTTATTTTTTTTAAAAAAAAAAAGAAGATAAAAAACTATTTGTTTTTACATATATTATATATATATATATTTTAACAATAATTAATAGTTTTCAAAATCAAAAATATACAAAATTATTATAAATTAATTATATTTATGTTTTATTTTATCAAATTTAAAAGTTCCTTTAATTTTACAAATTTTATCCTTAAGCTACTTATTATTATTTATGGAAGTAAAGAAATATAGTTTACTATTTCTATTTTATAAAAAATAAAAATAAGAAAAACTATATATAAATATTTTATTTTTATTTATATTTATAATTTTTAATAAAAAAAGTTTAATATTAATTAATTACTTATATATTTTATTTATTTATTTAATTATTATATATTCATATATTAATTTATTAATTATGTACTTATTTATTTAGTTATATAATTGAATATTTATTTATATTTTGAACTATATCAATATTAATACAAATTTATTTTTTTTTTAAATATTTAAAAAAAAAATTTAAATATTAATATTTAATATATTAACTTATCATAATTCTAATTTAAAATATATAATATTATATATTAGCTATTAGATAATATTCAATAAATGTCAAAAAATAGATGTCAAAAAATCAATATAAAAAATATTTATTTAGAAAAGACCTTTTTTTATTATTATTCAATTAGAAGAGGTTGATAAATATTAACATTTTTATTATTTTTGGAAATTGTAGTTAATTATACTTGCCCTATTTAAAAAAAAAAGAATTTAAAAAAATATTCAAAAAATATGCGTTCTTTTCATATTATTTTTTTTCTATTCTGACCAAATACACCATTAATTGAATAAACTATATGAAATATAAAAATAATTTTAATTAGTAATATTTATTGTATATTAATTTCCAATCAAAATAAATTACAACTTTTATTAATACTATCACTATTATTATCAATACAATGACCACTGACATCATTATTACTTTTGATATTATTTCTTCTTATTAGATTATTATTTTATCATTATAATTTATTTTTATTTAATATAAACGTATTAATTATATTTAATAATCAATTACTATAATTATTAATATTTGTATATTAATACAATTACATATAATTATACTGTTATTACCAATAATATTATTATTATATTTATTATAATATCTGTGTCATATTCAAATATTGAATTATATATGATATTTGTATTTTTTTTATTTTTAGATTGGGATTAACAAGAGGGAAGGATAATAGGGCCTCCAGTCAAACGTATCTGACTCTTATTGGATTCTTTTCTATACTATTTCGGCGTTAATGCCTACCTCTCTCTAAGCAAGGCTAATATAAATGACATTCCCTATACGCCGTTTTATACGATATAGGCTTCTTTGCAGTGATCTCTTGAACCGTCATCGAGAGAGAAACAACTACACTAATCCTCTTACAGATCAAGCGCTCTATGCACTAGCACTAGCAACAAGAATACTAAATATGGCGTTCGAACATCAACTATTGGATTATATTAAAATATTAAATAATTTTAATATTATTCTTTTTTTAGAAAAAAACATATTGTCGTATTTATTATTACAGCTATTATATAGTTTATCAATTATTATTATTTGTTAATACTAGTATAATGTCATTATTATATGTTGTTATTATTATTATTGTTAGTATTTTTATAATGAAATATAAATTAATATATAGATTATTATTTTCGTTTTATTACTATAATTATTAATATTACTATAATTGTAGTTTAAAAAAAAAAAAAAAAAAAAAAAAAAAAAAAAAAAAAAAAAAAAAAAAAACATAACTAATGGAAAATTAAAGAAAATTCATAATTATTAATAACAAAGAATAAAAATATATATTATAAAAATAATAATGATTTAGAATAAATTTTTAGTACAATATTTGCTAGTAGTAGTAATATTTTCATCATAAAATTAAATTAATAATTTATTTTTTTTTAATAAAATAATGATTAAAATAATCTTAATTTATTAACTTTTATTTTAAAAAATGTAGAGTATATTTCATATTTCACATTAATTTAAATATTTGGTGTTTGAATATACTTTATACTATGTCCTTGAAAATTACATAATTATTTCATTTTATTCTTTAGTAAAATTAAATAATTATTAATTTTTACAAATGTTAAAAATAATAATATATATAAATTTATGTGATTAATACTCAATAATTAAATAGAACTTCTATGTACCAAAATACGAAATATAATTATACTCAATAATTAAATAGAACTTCTATGTACCAAAATACGAAATATAATTTATACAATTTTATATTAGTTTATATGTATTTATTTAAGGTTTTTTCTACTAAAGGAGACAGTAATAATTTTATTTATGAAAATAAAGCTCGTTTGTTGTTTGAGGTTTCTATCAAAAATGGGGTATTGATTATGATCTCACTCTTTTTTTTCTACTTTAAAAAATGATAGTCTTAAGCTCATTTTTGCTCTATCTACTACTTTTCATTAGGTCATCTTCCAACTTGATATTAAGGCTGCTTATTTTAGTGCTTCTCTCAAAAAAAGATATTTACACTACCATTCCTAAAGGGGACTTTGTGAGGGGATACATGAAACTTAATAAAGCTTTATATGACCTTAAGTAATTAGGCGGATAATGGTATGACGCAATAAAAAATTTTCAATTAATAATTTTAAACAAATAAAAGTAGAACAATGCCTATTTAAATATACATTACATAATAAAACTAAATGTATAATTGGACTCTACGGTGATGATATGGTTATTTCTAGAGAAATAAAATACATCAAAGATAAAATCTCAAAAATTAAAAGAAAATTCAAAATGTCAAATTGTGGACCAATCGAATATATCTTAGGAATTAGAGTAGAAAAGTAAAATAATAGCTGTGTAATTTCTCAGAATAGCTTTATTGAATATATGCAAGGAGTTAAGGGTTATATTTAAAATGCAATTTTGTGTTGCAACTTCTACTACAGATGTTGGATATGTAAGTACTTCAGAAAGTGTCAAGAAAATATTACAGCTAAGGAATATTACTAAAGAAATACAAGGTAAGAAATTAAACATAACGATCTATGCCAACAATCAAGCAAGTAAATGTATAATGGAATATGGTGAAATTAATAAAAAATTAAAATATATCGATATCAGATACCATGTTAATAGAAATAATATATTAAAGATAAGAATATATAGATACAGAAAACATGCTAGAAGACATATTAACAAAAGATTCAAATGATGCTCAAATACTAAAATTTATAAATAATATTTTTATATAAAAGT
Organism: Neocallimastix lanati (nom. inval.); assembly: GCA_016946835.1. Taxonomy (NCBI): domain Eukaryota; kingdom Fungi; phylum Neocallimastigomycota; class Neocallimastigomycetes; order Neocallimastigales; family Neocallimastigaceae; genus Neocallimastix; species Neocallimastix lanati (nom. inval.). The sequence continues at coordinate 95,583 of JACVTC010000022.1, read as the reverse complement.
CTCATTTGAGGGTACTTTAATAATTATACTCTATATTTATTCATATTATTTTATTAATATTTTTGTTTTATGTAAATTAGTTTAAGTTTATTTTATGTTGTATAAATTTATGTTAGTATTTCGTGTAACTTATATATATGTAACAAATGTCTTCACGTGACATATATTTTATAAAATATCATGAATGTACTATCCACTTCTCTCCTGTTAACCATAATAATAATAATAATAAATAATAAATAATAAATAATAAATAATAAATAATAAATAATAAATAATAAATAATAAATAATAAATAATAAATAATAAATAATAAATAATAAATAATAAATAATAAATAATAAATAATAAATAATAAATAATAAATAATAAATAATAAATAATAAATAATAAATAATAAATAATAAATAATAAATAATAATAAATTATAAATATATAAAAATTTTATTTAATAAATATATAAATATATATGAACATTAATTCTATTGAGTAATTTTAAATTAAAATTATTTAATTATTATTACATATATTATATAGAGTATAATATGTCATTAATATATAATAAATATAGCTAATAATATATAGAGATTATTTATTAAAATCGATTAAATATATTAATTTAATCAAATAATTAATTTTTTTTTAGTGTACTTTTTTTTAATTTTTTTTAATTTTTTTTTTAATAAAAGTTGTAATTAAAAAAATTATTAAATTTTGATCATATCAAAATTAAAAAAAAAAAAAAAAATACTCTCCCATTTATAATATAGATTATTATAACTTATTCATTGTTTAAATAAATAAAAAAAAAAAAGTTAGTATATATTATGTAAATCATATTCAAAAAGAATTTTCTAACATATTATCAGTAATATTAAATGGTTAGAGATTGGGAACCAGATATTAATATATATTTATAATTATGGTATTGTTTAATGAAGTTTTTTTTTAGTAGTATTAAACTGATGTTGAAAAAATTTCTTATAATATTTTAAACCAATCATATTATGGAAATTTTTTAATTTCTTATAAAAGAAGAAAAATTTTATTTTATTGATAATACACTAAACTTAAAAAATTATTAATTTTTTTTATTTTAAATAAAAAATATTAAATAAAAAAAACAAGTCAAGATGTCCGTAGCTCTTCCTTTAGCTAAATACGTTGTTGAAGATCCTTCTAACAAGAAGCTTATTATTATTGGTTCTGATCATGCTGGTTATCCATTAAGAGTGAAATTAGTTGAATACATAAAGAAGAAGTCCGGATGGGATCTCATTGATGTTGGTGTTCACAAAGAAGAAAGAGTATGGAATTATTATTTTTGTTTTTTTAATTATATATATATATATATTTATATAAATTGGTTTTATTGAACTATATAATAAAATAAAGTCAATTAATTAAATATTTATAATCGTTAAAAAAAATTTTTTTTTATTTATAGTGTGATTACCCAGATTTTGCTAAAGAAGTTTGTCTTCAATACTTAAAGCCAAAGAGAGAATACGGTAAGCATATATAATTAAAACAAAAACAAAAACAAAAACAATATTAAATAACATAAATATAAATTTATTTCAATTTATTTATATATTTTTTTATAAAAAATTGAAATAAGATAAAAATATTATATTATCTAATAAATTTTAATATTTTTGAGATATACATATAAACATTTTAAATTTTATATTATTTGATATAAAAATTAAACATTAATTATTAATAAAAAAAAGTGATGTTCTTAAATATGAAATAATTAACCTATATATATACTATTTTTTCTATATATATGCATATTAAGAAACAAAATTTGGTATTGTTGTTTGTGGTTCTGGTATTGGTATTTCTATGTCTGCTAACAAGGTTCATGGTATTCGTTGTGCTCTTTGCCATGACCATTACACTGCTGAAATGTCAAGACAAGTAATTAATAAAAAATATATATTTATAATTTTAAATTTATTAATTTATATATTATATCATTATATATATTAAATATATTAAATATGTTCTATATATTAAATAAAATTATATATTAATTATATCTTTATATATTTCTTTTTATATTAATAAATTACTATTAAAAAGCACAATGATGCCAATGTTTTAGCTATGGGTGCCAGAATTACTGAAGAATCTGTTGCTTATGATATGGTTGATACTTTCCTTAGTACTCAATTTGAAGGTAACAGACACACTGGTAGAATCGAAAAGATGCATGCCATTGAAACCATGGAATACTAAATCTAGATTCCTTTTGATAATAATAAATATTTTTAAAATTTCAAATTGCTTGCAACAAATAAAACAAAAGTAAATACCCAAAAATCAATTAAAAATTAACAAAAAATCAAACAAAAATAAAAAAATAATTAATTTATTAATGTAAAGATTTAATATAAATAATTATTATTAATCTTTTCTATCGAAATTTAAATATTAAGAAAAAAAAAATTTTTTTTAAATTAATTATGTATAAAAAAAAAAAGGATTAATAAATGAGATAAAGTCAAATAAATAAATCAAAAATAGTATATAAAATTATACAAATAATAATAATAAAAAATAATAATTAAAAAAAAAAAAAATTAATTTTAATATATATAAAAATCTTATTTGAATATTTAAATTTTTTATTTTATATAAAAAAAATAATTCAACAAAAATTATTTAATATAAATTTTTCTTATAAATAGTCCGTTAAGTTTATAGAACTACAGAAAGGTAATCATCGTCCTTCACCTAATGAATGAAGCTATGAAAATTGAATTTCCCGATAAATATTTTTAATAGTTTAATTTTTTTTTTCTATTTTATTTTATTTTATTTTATTTTATTTTATTTTATTTTATTTTATTTTATTTTATTTTATTTTATTTTATTTTATTCTGTACTTTATATTCATATTCTACTATTTATTTTATTTTATTTTATTTTATTTTAATTTATTTTATTTTATTTTATTCAATCTGTACTTTATATTTAATATTCTACTATTTATTCTGTTTTATTTTATTTTATTTTATTTTATTTTATTTTATTTTATTTTATTTTATTTTATTTTATTTTATTTTATTTTATTTTATTTTATTTTATTTTCAGTGTGTACTGTCCTTGGTTTCAGTCCCCCCATCAGGAGCAGTGGGAATATTGGGGTAGTCACACACTTCCATAATGGCAGAATTGTCCCTACTGGATAACCTTTACTGAGTGTTTCAGCATTAGCGCTCTGACATGCATATTATTGCTGAGAATTTTTCTAGTACTACTTCTTCGAGTGTTTCTCCAATTTTGTTAACTTCCCTTTGAAGCTAGGGCCAGTATAATCTAACGTATGAACTTTCGTACTTTGCTCCTTTTCCCTTGGCAAATGCATAAATGTCCGAAAGATTAAAATTTAGGTAGAATAAGATCTACATAGACACATCAAATCTTGTACCCAAATGCTAAGTAATTCCCTCTTTAATATATAGTACTCATGCAATCCTCTCTATTAGTTTAATAATTCAAAGGAAAAAGAGTTTAGCCTCTTTTCTAGTCTAAAAAAAAAAAAAAATTGGTAGAAAATGGTTTTAATTTACCATCATAATTCCCATAAAAAAAAAAAGTTTGGTAGAAAATGATATTAATTTATGATTTTAATTTACCATCTTCATAATTCCCATAAAAAAAAAATTTATTAAAAAAATTATGGGAAAAAAAAATAATTTTTTTTAGATAAACTTTTTCATTATATATTAATTTTAATAATTTTTATTGTTATTTATAAAATTATTATTAATATTTATTATTATTATTATTATTTAAATATGTATGTATAAATAAAATTTATTACAATCCTATATCTATTTTATATACAACATTAGTTACTATTTTTTATAAATTATTATATATATAAATATTAAGTTTTGAATAAATAATAAAACATTATATATACATATATATATATTATTTTTTTCCTTTTTTCTTTTTTTTTTTTTTTTTTTTATACTTTTTATACTTTTTATATAACAAATAAAGACTTTTTGAAAGAAAAATCTTTTAAAGTATATAAATGTATATATGTTATATATATATATCTATATTATTTACTGTTTTTTTATTTGTTAAATGATGAATTATAAAATAATTATAGTTTAAATGAAAAAAAATAAAAAAAAATAAAAAAAAAAAAAAAAAAAAAAAAAAAAAAAAATTCATATAAAATAAAAAAAAATATTAATATAAAAATAATATTAATATGACATATAGTTTTTTTTTTTTTTTCATAAAATATTTATATAATTAGATTTAGGATATACATATATGTATATTTCATATAAATAATACATTAATATATAAATATATATAAATATATTTAATAAAAATGATTAAATAAAAAGTTAAACTATATATAAAATAATAGAATATATATAATATCATAATATATTATAATAATAAAATAAAATAAAAAAAAAAAAAAAAAAAAAAAAAAAAAAGAGTATATATATATGTTTGGTAAATAAAATTTTTTTTTTTTTTTTTTTTTTTTTCGAATTCCAAATTATATTATTGCTATTATTATTATTATTATTATTGTTATTGTAATAATTATTATAATTAATTAATTAATTATTTATTTATGTATTATTATTATTATTAATATTTATATATATTGAATTTATTTAATTTAATTTAAATATTAATTTAATTTTAAAACCAACTATTTTCAGCATTAGAGGCATTAGCACTTGAAGTATATGGTATAAATCCCCCATTAAATGCTTTCATACTATTTGAATTTGAGGTGGCCGTTGTTTTCTTTCCAGAGATATAGGTGGTCACTTCTTTATCCTTTCTATGATCTACTGTATTGTTTTTAGTTAACCGACTCATATATCTATTAGAATTGAATGGACCACCACCTCTATTATGATAACGTTTTGCTCTTGCCTCATAATCCATTTCCATTCTTATATCTAATAGGAATTTTGGTATGTCTTGTTTTGCTTCTTCAAGAAGATCAATTAAATCCTTAACAATACCTTTATCATGTTCTATGTTGAAGAAAGCAGTAGCTCTACCAACATTACCAGCTCTACCTGTACGACCAATTCTATGAACATAATCATCAATATCTTTTGGTAAATCATAGTTAATGACATGAGTCACATTTGGAATATCTAAACCACGAGCAGCTACTGCAGTAGCAACCATAATTGGGGTGACCCCTCTTCTAAATAAATCTAAAGCACGTTCACGTTCATATTGAGTACGATCACCATGAATAGATGTAGCTTGGAAATTATTATCCATTAGATTATTTGCTAAAATATCGGCTTGACGCTTCGTTTCTACAAAAACTAGAGTTAAATGTAATGTGTTTTCATCGGCTTGTCGTTCATCTGCTGATAAAATATCCATCAAAAGAGAAAGCTTTTCATCCTCTTCAACATATTCGACAGTTTGAGTAATATTTTCAGAGGTGGAACCCACACGACCAATAGTTAAGAAAATATAATCCTTAAGGAAATCTCTGGCAAGAATTTGAATATCACTTGGGAAGGTAGCTGAAAACATAAGAGTTTGACGATCTTCTGATGGCATATCATTTTGTTCAACAATATTACGAATTTGACCCTCAAAACCCATATCTAACATACGATCTGCTTCATCTAATACCAAGTAACGAACAAGGCATAAAGAAATTCTTCCACGATCAATTAAATCACAAAGACGACCTGGCGTAGCTACTAATAAGTCACAACCTTTTTGTAATTCTCTAACTTGATCCAACATACGTTGACCACCATATACCACACATGGTTTAACCCAAGAACGATAAGAGAATTTTTTAGCTTCATCAAAAATTTGAATGGCCAATTCACGAGTGGGCGCTAATACTAAAGCGACAGGATAACAACAATTTTGCATGTAACTGTCATAACGATTAGTATTATTTCTAGGAATAGTTGGTGGACCAGTTTTAAAACAGGAACTAAGAATAGGAAACAGAAATGCCCCAGTCTTACCAGAACCTGTTTGGGCACATGCCATTAAATCACGGCCTCCTGTAATTATAGGAACAGAACTCTTTTGAACAGGTGTTGGTATATCAAATCCAGAAAGATTAATATTAAACTTCATTAATTCATGTAAATTTGAGTCTGCAAAACTATCAATTGGATCTGGAATATTTCTACCAGAAGCTTCCACTGGAATATCTTGATATTTATCAAAATTAATACCACTATTCGCTTGATGACCAAATAAAACTTCTTCAAGTGCTTCATCTCTTGGCCTAACAAATGGAATATTAGCTAATTTATCGTTTGGATCATTACTAACATAACCATTTGGGCAAAGTTTAGCATAATTGGCTTTTCTATTATTATTGAAAACACTGTCACTTTTCGTATCATTCCAATTATTACCATTATTATTATAAAATTTATTATTATTATTATTAAATCCTCTCTTCCTTTGATAATCTGATTTATTATCGTTCCATAGAGCACTGTTACTACCAAAACTTCTACTATTACTTAAATTACTTCCTTGGTTATTGTAAAATGGTTTATTATTATTATTATTATTTTTAAATGAAGTATTAAAATTACTGTATGAATTACTTCTATTATTTCCAATTCTATTAAAGTGTTGATTTCTTGGTGGGAGAGGAGAATTGGAAGCTGAACTATTCATTGATGGTCGTCTATCGTAATAACGATTATTATTTCTATTATAGTCACCTCTGTTATCATAATCATTACCACCACCTAAGCTACTTGTACTACTACTATTTGAAAAACCATTACCATTTCTTTGATGTGGTGGTACATATTTAGCTGGTTTTTTTGACGCACTTGATGAATCATCATTCACCGACATATTTTGAAATTTTCCTTCTAAAGAATCTTGATTACTCATTTTTTCTTCATAGATTTTCTTTTACTCTTCACAATTCCTTCCAGAAAAATATTTATTTAAATAAATTTTACTAAACAAATAAAAATAAATATTATATATATATAAAAATTATTAAGTATAATGAATACTTTTTACACTAATAAATAAAAAAATTTAAAAGAAAATGGAGAGAAAAATAAAATAAATTAAAATAAAATGAAGAAAAGAAATTTTAATAAAAATTGAAAATAAAACTATCACATTAAATTAAATATATAAAATATTATTAGATAAAACATTAATAATTTTTTTAATAATATTTCATATCATATAATATAATTAAAACTTTATATTTATATTATATGTTTTTTTTTTTTTTTTTTTATTTTATTTTATTTTTTTTTTTTTTATTTTTTCACATAAATAATTTTTTATAATAATATTTCATATAATATAATTAAAAACTTAATTATTATATATATTAATTTTGTAAATTTTAAAATATATAATAAAATTTTAGTTAAGAAATTTAATAATTATTCTAGTATTTAATATAAATTATTATATCTTTTCTTTTATAATACACCATTTGTAATAACGTTTAATTTTTTTAATCTTTTTTTAATAATAATTATAATAAGTTTATGTAAATGTGAATAAATAATAAAAATAAATGAAAAATAAAATAAAAAAAAATGAAGTATATATATATATATATATATATATATATATATATAACGAAATAGTAAGTTTATTCTATTTTTCTTATATAAATAACAATAGTTTTCAATAATATATAAAATGTACTAATAGTTAAAATATTAGATAAAATAAAACTCTTTTTTTTTTTTTTTTTTTTTTTTTTTTTCTATTATTATAATTTTATTTTATTTTTTTTTCTATAAACAATTATATTACAAATTTCAAAGCTTCTTTTATATATTAATACTTTATAACATATAATTTTTAAATATTTATTATTTATATTATATGTTTATCTATTTTCAATGATCTACAATATATTACAATTATAAAAATTCTTAAAATATAAAATTATATTCATTAATATATAATATAGTATATATCTTTTTTTATTATTATTTTAATTCACTTTTTATAGTAATTTTATAAAAAAAAATAATAAATATATATTATTTTTTTTTTAAAGCAATAAAATGAAATAATACTTATTTATTAATAAAAATACAACGTACATCAAATAAAATATTTAATTGGAATTATAAGTCTATTAGAAAAGAGAATAATAGGAAAAGTAATCATATTATTAAATAGAAAAAAAAAAAATCATAAATTTAAATTACCTTTATAATTTTATTTGTAATATTGATTGTATGAAAAGAAATTAAATAATACACCTAATTTATTAAATTATATATATATATAATTATTTTTCTATTATTTACCTTAAATATATTAATTTTTTTTAAAAAAATAAGAAAAGAAAACTTTTAATATAATTATTTCTTATCAAGTAATTGTGAAAATAAAAAAAAAATACAATAACAAGAATAATTTAATACCTTTTTTATTAAATTAAATAATTAATTTTATTTTTATAAAAAAAAAAATAAAATAAAATAAAAATATAAAATAAAAAAAAAATTAAAATTAAAAATAAATTAATTTATGTTAAAATTATATATTTTAATAAAAATTATTTTAAATCTTTTTTTATTTAAAAAAAAAATATATATATATATATCTATATATATTTCTATTATTTAATTTAACAATTACTTTTAACTATTAAATTAAAATAATATATATATAAATAAAATAAATAATATATATATTTATATATTTATATTATATATATAATTTTTTAAATTTTTAAATTTTTAAATTTTTAAATTTTTATTTTTCATTATATATTTTCTGAAATTCTTTTTTATTTTTAACAGCATAATTTATTATAAAATAATCCATTCTATTTTTTATTAAATTGTTTTTATTAAATAAAAGTAATTAATACTCTCTCTTATTGCTATAGTATGATATAATGTAAAATATTTTATCAATAAATTTAAATAAAATAATTACATAACTTTTTCTAATATATGTTTTTTTTCTTTTAAAAAAAAATTATATAATAAAATAGGTAGTCATGTGATACCATTTATTTTAATGGATCATCCCTATTAAATCATATATATAGTTATTATAATTCATACAAAAAATAAAAAATTAAAAATAAAAAAATTTTATTAATACAAAATAAAAGGAAAAATCCTTTTATTTTGTATTAATGAAAAAAGCTATTATAATTATAATTATAATAATTATTTAAATAAAATAAAAAAATATAAATAATAGTTAATAAGTATTTTAATAATTGTAAAACAGTTTAAAAAAAAAAAAAAAGAAATAATCTATATTCTATCACTGGGACTTTGAATTAAAAAAGTAAAATGCAAATAAAAATGAAAGTTTTTAATTAAAAAGTTTAATTAAGAAATATTATAAATTGCATAAAATATTATAAAATTATACAAAATATTATAAAATAAAATTTCTATTTTATAATCAAATATTCATAATTCATATATAATTTTTATCTTTATTATATTCATGCAAAATATATATATCTATATATATATATATATATTTTTTTTTTTTTTTTTTTTTTTTTTTTTGTTTTGTTTTTTGTTTTATAATATACATATATATATATATATAAATGTATATTAATATTTAAATTATTTATTATTTTATATTAATCATTCAAAAAAAAAAAAAAAAAAAAAAAAAATAATATATGAATGCTTTTAATAATTATAATTAAAATTTTAATCAAATTTAAAAAAAAAAAAAAAGGTACTGAAATGTATTTATATTATATAATAATAATAATAATAATAATTATAATTAATTAACAACCAATTGACATTTATTAAATATTTATTATTATTAATTTTTTTTTTATAGTTTTATATAAATTATTACAAAAAATTTATTGATTAAATGAAAAGTGTTACAAAAAAAAAAAATATTAAATTTTTATAATTCAAAAAAAAAAAAAAAAAGAAAAAAAAATATTTATAATTCAATATATTAATAAAGATTTATTATTTATTGCCTTTATTAAATAATAATAATAATAATAATAATAATAATAATAATAATAATAATAATAATAATAATAATAATAATAATTGTAAATGTATTGAAAAAAGTAAAAGTTTTTCCTTAGGTTCCTTAAACCATTTGAAAACTATCACCTTCTTTAAACTTATATCCTTTATCCTCTAGTTCATTAATAAACTTTTGATAGTTTTTTGTTTTTGGTCAATTTATATAAAGTTCCTAATGGTGTAATTATATTACTGTTAACTACATATTCTACACTAATTAATTTTTCATGAGTTGAATCAGAGACCGGATTTTCACTTGAAAAGGCTATTTTTTATAAACCATTCTTTATTAAATCATCATAAAATTTTTTATATACATTTTTGTATTACTCTATTGTTGATTTTTATATATATATAATTTTTTTTTTTTTTTATTAGATTATATTTATTTATTTTATAGTCTTATTATTAAGAACGATTATCAAATTTAGATTGACAATCCTTATTCTAATGATTTATAGAAGTTACTGTGTAACTTCCGTGAAGCCATATTTACTTCATCAATTAAAATACATCTAATTATTGAATTTTTTTTTTATCACATTTATCATGACAATTAAAACTTATAGTTGGGCATTAATTTTCTTAAGAATAAAAGATTTCTTAGAAATATTAACTTTTTTTTTTTTTTTTTTTTTTTTTTCAACTTATCAGATACATATTAAATTATTAAATTTTTACACTATCTTAATGAAATTTATCGAAATTTCGTTCATTCCCTATTTAATTCCTTAATATCTTTTCGAATCCTTTAATTTGTTATATATATTTCTTTTATAATTTAAATCTTTATATTTTATTATATTTATTTAATTTTAAAGATTTTTAAAAAACTAATGAAAATTCAAATTCATAACATTATTATATATCAAAATAGAGGATCATTTTAATATATGATAATTATGTTAAAATTATTAATACAAAGATACCTGACTCTTATCTATATAGATAATCCATTTATATAATATATAGAAATATGAATACTTAATTTATATTTTCATTTTTAGTATTACTCTTGATATTTATACATTTAAATTACAAATAAATAATATTATAATATATATATCTATTATTCTATTATCATTATTATTTATTATTTATTTTTTTTTATAATTATTACAGGAATAATGATTATAAATGACAAAAGGTCCTTTTAAATCTTCTCATATTTATATTACTCAATAAATAATTATTTAAAACTTCTAATCATTAATTATTTAATTTACATTAATAAAATAAAAAAAAAAAATAAAAAATAAAAAATAAAAAATAAAAAATAAAAAAAAAAAATAGATTATTACTATAAATATATAATTTTAGTTTAAACTATAAATAGATACTATATAAAATTTCCATTCATTAAATTCTTACATTACACATTAAATTTATAATTACTTATTATTAAAATAATTATAAAAGATAAAACATTAATAATAATTAGGACTTAGTATAAAGTATTTAATAAATTATTTATCATTAATATAACTTAATAATCACAATAATAATAATAAAAATATAAAAATATAACTTTAATAATTACAATAATAAAATTAAAAGTTCAATTTATCTCATCTCACAAATATTATAATGTAAATAATTAATTTAATAATAATAATAATATTTAAATTTGAAATTAAACTAAACTATAAAGTCATGATTTCATATATAACTATTTATAATCTTATGGTTAACATATGCTTTTCATTATTTGTTAAATATTATTATTTTTTTTTTATTTTTTTATTTTTTTATTTTTTTTGCTTGTTTGAATTTTATTTTGAATTAAATATATATATATTTTGCTTTTTTTTTTGCTTTTTTTTTTATAATTATTATTGTTAATATTATATATATAAATATATATACTTTTTTTTTTTTTAATTAATTTTATAACTGCTATTTATTTTATTATATTATTATGATTCTTATCTTAATATAATAGTTTTTTTTTTTTTATTTTTTTATTTTTTTTTCTTACTTTATTTTTTAAATTATTACTATTATTGAAAATTCTTTTCTTCTTTAAATAATAATAAAAGTAAAAAGTCTTAACGACCACTAACACCATGCATTATATCCTTAATATGATTTGTTAAATCAGTTAAACTTCTTTCAAGGTATTTCTCTTTTTTCTTTAGTGCTTCTTGTTCCTTTTTATATTCTTCTACTTGTTTTTCATTATCAGTACGAATTTTGTTCAAATCAGCTTGAACAAACCTTAAAATAATAAAAATAAAATAGATCAAAAAAAAAAAAAAAAATAGATAAATTAAAATTTTATTATTTTATAAATTCTATTTGTTAGTAATTATTGTTCAATTATAACAAATGAAATATTACATTTTTCCAACAGATTTGTAAGCGATAGTGCTATCTTCATAATTAAGAAGTTCTTTGTTGGCTAATTCACAAATTTTTTGTTCTCTTTCATTAGCTTGAATTTGATATTTTACACCGTTTAAATCTCTTGTAAGTTGAACGTTCTTATTTTGCATTTCTTGGAACATCTTATTATAGAGTATTTTTTTTTTTTTTTTTTTTTTTTTTTTTTTTTATTTATTTTAACCAATTTAATAATAAATATATTAAAACATTAATTAATTATTTAATTAATTATTTAATAATAAAAAGTGATAATTTTAAGAAAAAGAAAAGAAATAAAAGAATAAATATCTTTCATTATATTAAAATCCCTTACTTAATTATATTTAAATTATTAACTTTCAAAACAACTTATTATTATTATTGCTATTATTAAATACTATTTTATTAACAACAATTATATAATAAATTAATGTTTTTTTTTTTTTTTTTTTTTTTTTTTTTTTTTTAAAAAATATATATATATATATATAAACAAAAAATAAACGATAATTATGAAGAATATTTAATAATAAAAACTTTAAACATGTTCTTATAAATTTATATATCATAGTAGATTTCAATTAAGTATTTAATATAAAAATTTTACATCCATCCATTTTTGATAAATTATAAATAATACCAATTAACAAATTTTTGATATAATCTTCATTTTTTTTTTTTTCTTTAAAAAAAAAAAAAAAAAAAAAAGGAAGTAATGTCATTGTTATAAAATAAATAAAATTTTTTTAAAAATGTTTTTCAAAATAATTACTCTCTTAATTGCTTCCTCGTTTAAAGACATTTTGAAAAGATTATTATTTATTAATAGATATTAATGGATTTTTGATTTAAATTAATTAATAATTTATATATATATTATTTATTATATTCAAAACTTTTAAAAAATATTTTTAAGTAAAAAAAAAATTTTTATAATACTAAATTTAATAAAATAATTAATCATAAATTAAATTTTCCAATATTTATGGAAGATATGTATAAATATATGCTATTTTTGCATATTTTGTATAGTCAAAAATTTTATTAATAAAATAAACATTTTTTTAATATATAAAATATAAAATGCCTTTATATATAAAATTCTTTTTTTTTTTTTTTTTTTTCAAAAAAAGGAAAAATAAAATAAAATAAAAAAGGTTTAAAAAGCTTATTCAACAAAAAAAAAAAAAAAAAAAAAAAAAAAAAAAAAAAAAAATGGTACATTGAGCATATATTTCAATATTTATTATATATATATTTATATATATAAGTATTTCAAGCAATTAGTAAATTATAAATACATTTTTATTAATATAAAATATATCAAACTATCTTTTTTAATTTTTATTCTTATTTAATTAATAAATATAACATATGTAGTCATTAATATTTAATAATCAGTCTTCAGAAGTAGTTCAAGCTACTAAAATGTTAGAAAAAGTACCAAATTGTAATACTTATTTATTAATGTCACATGAAGGAGATGTTTTAGTGGTAAAAATAACAAAAAAAAAAAAAATTAATAAATAAATAAAATTTAATCATAACTTTTAAAATATTAAAAAATATATATATATACACTTATATTTGTATAAATCCATTACTTTAAACAAATAAAGTATAGTGATAATTTTGTTAATCCGAATCAAATTGCGGAACAAATTTATGAAATGTTAAATGATTCACAGAAGCTTATCGAATCAGATAATAATGGTGGATTTGTTAAACTTTGCAGTAAGGATTGAAATAAATATTAAAAAATCAATAATTTATATATATATTAGTTAAAAAAAAAAAAAAAAAAAAAAAAAAAGACGAATTTTAATAATATAATCAAATTTTTATTATTTATAGTTTCATACATGACATATACCCTCCAAATTACAATGGATGAATTGTTCATTTATATTATTCATCAAAAGAAGAATTAAGATTTTTAAATTTCAAAAATTATTTTTATTCAAAATTTTCATTTTCTAATTTAAAAATAAAATACTGATACACAATTATATTTTAGAATAACAAAAATATATTTATATATATATATATTAGAAGTTGTAAATATAATCAATAAAATAAAATAAATAAATAAATACAATAAAAAACAAAATTAAAATTCCAATAACTTATAGCATTCGATAAAAAAAAAAAATACAGCAAAATAATAAAGTGTTTTTTTTTTTTTTTTTTTAATATTTATATATAAGATAATATTTATTATATATAATACTTTAAATAAAAAAAAAAAAATAAAACAAAAATAAAAGTATGAAGTATATATATATATATAATATTATAATACTATATAATTTTTTTTTTTTTTTAATTATGTTATCATTTGAATTTTCAAACATTTTGTGTATAAAAAATTATTTAATACATTTATTACAAGTATTTGATTTTATTATTTTATTATTTTTAATTATTACTATTATTATTTATTATTTTTTATTATTATTTAATGTTTAATATTATTATTATTATTACTACAGTTATCAAATGAAAATTTACCATGCTTCTAATTTTATTTAATGAATTATAATAATGAATAATTTATCAGAAAATTCGTTATTAACATTTTCAATATAACAATTTTCTAATTCAAAATTATTGTTTATTTTCAATTCAAAAACAAAAAAAATATTGGATTATTAAGAAAAAATTTTTGTAAACTATTTTTTTTTTTTCTTTTTGAAATATATTGTAATTTTAATATTTTTTTTTTTTTAAATTTAGTATTTTAAATAAAATTAAAAAAATAAAAATAAAATAAAATAAAATAAAAAAAAAAAACTGAAGAAATTAATTAAAAATAATTATATTATATTATTATTATCATTTTGTTAAATTGTATTACACGTGATTGAATATGTACATTTAGAATAAAAAAAAAAAAGATTTTAATTGTATTTAAATTATTGATATATATATATGTATATATATATATATTTTTTTTAAAATAAAAATAATGAATTGATAGTTCAAATAAAAAAGAAAAAAGGAAATAACAAAAAAAAAAAAATTTTTTTTTTTCTTTTTAATATATAAAATGTAAAGGTACATTATTCATTTGAAAAGTAATTTTTTGTAAATTGATAGACATCTTTTGGTTTATGGAAAAATATAGATTGAACAAAATCTTGTAACATAAATTTTAAAGATTCATTATATTTTATATACCTTAAATATTTCTTAGTATAAGTATTCTATATATGATAGCAAGAAAAGCAGAAGATAAATATATATATATATATATATAATTTAAGTATAGAATTATATATAGAATTAGTAAAAAAAAAAAAAAAAAAAAAAAAAAAAAGAAAAAAAGCTTTAAAAATTTATTATTTAAAATTATATATATATTATTTATATTAACCTTATATTCATGATATATTGATAAGTTCTCCTGTTCATCAAGAAAACTCTTAATTTCAACTAATATATTAAATAATAAAATATTATATTTTTATTAGAATAATTAATATATTTTTATTATTTAATAGATTAAAGATGACAAAAAATTTTTTCTTTTTTTTACTATTATCAATTACATATATATATATATATATTTTTTTTTTTTTTTTTTTTTTTTTTTTTTTTTGAAAACTTACTAGTATCATTATATTTTATTTTATTTTCACAATGAAGTTGATTGAGTTCATCTTCGAAAATAAGACAACCTCTTTTTGGACAACAAATTTTTGTTTCAATATTATTGTATCTGGTAGTGACATCATCATCTTTCTTATTTTCGTTTTTTAATTTACGTGATGGAATAATTCCCTTTTTCATATTAATTTCATCTACAGTAATCATATTTCCTGAGCCTGATACATTCTTTGCAATTTCAACTAGATTACAACTACCTAATGAACTATTAACATCAAAATTACTATTATAAAGCTTATCGCTACCTCCTGCATTATTCTTTATTAATTGTTCAAAGGTTAAATTATTTTGACTATTAGATATTGTGAAATTGGGGACATTCAAATCACTGAGCATAACACCATCATTATTTTCTTCGAATTCATTAGCATCATTTTTATGGAGATCATCTGTCGTCGGTGCATGAGTTGATTTTTCTTTATCATCGTAACTATTATTTTTAATTAAATTTTTTTCTTTATCAACTTTAGATTCAATGGTTTTTTGGCTATTTTGGTTATTTAATCTATTAATAATACTAGAATTTGATAATTCTTCTTCTTTATCATTACTAAATGAATTTGAAATTTCATTAACTTTATCATTCGCTTTAGCCAATTCTTGATAGTCTGAAAAAATACGGATAGCATCCACTTCTTCATATATATTAACATGATCTGATCTTGGTAGTATTTCATTTTCAATTTTTATTACAGAATAAGGTAACCTTTTTCCTTGGAAATATGCATTTTCAATACCAGGATAAGTAGTAGTATTAATTTGATACATGATACCTCTAACAAACGTAAGGAAATTATAGGTATGAGGTTTAACTTCATTTTCAATAAGAATTCGATTCATTATTTCAATAGCACCTATTAAGTATTATCATTGTTATCATTAGAATTTATTAATTATATAATATATATATATTTCATTAAAAGAATTATATTTTATATAATAATAATAATGATAATGATATTATTATAATTACAAATTTATTTATTTATTTATTTATTCTATTACTTTTTATTTATAATTTTATTTACCTTCACTTAAATATTGATCACAATCAAATATTTGCTTAATTGTGGAATCACTTTTATAGTGATATTGTTCAATAGCAATCAGTTTATTTTTCTTATTGTAGTCTACATGTTGATTGTAACTTGGACCTCCATTTTTTTGTTGTAATAAATTTTGATGTAAAGTGACCAGTTTAGGAGTAACGTAGGAAACAAATTCTAAATGATTAATTACTTCATCATTGGTTTTATTCTTTACTAAAACCTTTTTAGCAATATAATAACAAGGAACACTTAAGTAGGTTGCCTCTCTAATTTGCACAGAGCATGAACCATATTGATTACCTCTATTAATATCAAAATAATCAGTATAGCATAAATTTTTATTTATATGATCATCTATAAATATATAATTTAGATAACAAATTATATATATTTTTTATAATATGGATATAAAAATATTTATTAACACATATATAATTAGAATATTAATATTTTTTTTTCCCGTAATAATTAATAATAATGATAATGATAATTTTTTAATATTTAATAATATTAATTTATTTATTTATTATATAATAATTATTATGTAATTATTATTATTAATATAATCAATATAATAATTATTATATAATCTTTATTTATTTATTTATTTAGTAATTTATATATATATTGAATTTACCTAATGATTTAATAAAATCTTTAGTATCTTGATTTTGTTCAATTTTTACGATGACTTCATGAATATCTGATTTATTATCAATATCAACATCAAATATATTAGAAGATTGAATAATAACTGGCCTATTTTCTTCTTTATTTTCTTTTTATATTATGGAATATTGATGATAGTAATAAAAATAAAAATAAAAATAAAAATGAATGAATGATTCATTAAATAAATGAAAGATTAAATAAATAATTAGTAAATTTTTATTTTTATTAATTAAAAATTTAATATTATTATAATTAAAATTTAATAAAATTTTATTAATAATAAAAAAAAATTCTATGATTAAAAATTAAAATAATATTACAATTAAAATAAAATAAAATAAAATATAATAT
Organism: Neocallimastix lanati (nom. inval.); assembly: GCA_016946835.1. NCBI lineage: Eukaryota > Fungi > Neocallimastigomycota > Neocallimastigomycetes > Neocallimastigales > Neocallimastigaceae > Neocallimastix > Neocallimastix lanati (nom. inval.). Next base: position 77,435 of record JACVTC010000022.1, on the reverse strand, counting down.
AATAAAAATAAAATAAAATAATAATAATAATAATTAAATAAAAATAATATAAAAATAAGATAAAATTAAAATAAAATTAAAATAAAAAAAACAAAAGTTAAAAATCAATATTTTAATATACCTTCATTAGTTACCATATAGGCTACCTTATTCTTATTTGTATTATATAATATAATTTTTTCCTTATAATTTCTTTCATTTTTAGCAACGTTCAGTAAGGAGCTTTGAGTTCTTAATAAATTATCTTTTTCTCTCTTATGAATGGAATTCGTACTACCTCGACTACTAATTCTTTTGCTACTTCCCGTTTCACTATTTCTTCTACTATTTTTCCTACTACTTCTTTGACTATGATTTCTACTGCTTTTTCTACTACCCGAGGTATTCTTATATTGGTATGAATTATCGACAAGATTAGTATCTAATGAACCTAATATTCTTTTAGGATTATCCAGAGTAGAATTTGACCTCCGTGAAACTGTTTTCCTTTTTGTTTTATCATCAATTTCAACATTATTCGCTTCATCATCATTTTTACTTTCATTGGTATCATTAATAATACTACTGTTATTGTTGTTTTTGCTGTGATCAGGAGTATTATTTTTAATACTCTCAAGATTATTCTCATAGGTATTATTATGTAATACTTCTACGAAAGATCCAAGAATATTCGACTGCTTATACGAAACTTGAGCAGATTTTGATTTATTGAGAGATTTTGCTGCAGTTCCAGTCATCGTTAATGCATTTTCTCTCCTCATATTTGGAATGGATTGACTCCGTCTTACTATTTCTTGTTGACTATTAGAAGATTTTATGGTTTTTGCGAAATCATTATCATCATTATCATTAATTTTTTTACTTTCATCTGTTCTGTCTTCAATAGAATCCTTTAGAGGTTCTGTGATAGCAGAATTATCATTTAATTCGGTAATATCATGATTATCTAATGGTCTTGTTGTTGCTGATCCCTGTGAATTGGATACTCGACTTTGTGATTTAGGGGTTCTCTTTATCTCCACAATTGAACTAGGAATATTAGATTGATTCATTATTGTAGTATTATCTTGATTATTGTTCTGATTATCTTTAAATTCTTCTAATTTTTGAGGTTCTGAATTAAGCACCTCCAATGCATTCATATTTGAATTTGATCTTCTTAAAAGCTTATGACTTGATGATCTATTACTAGTAATGACCGTTTTTGTTATTTTTTGATAGTTACTATTAGTACTATATACACTCGTTTCTTATAATCAATTTTTTCATTAATAAAGTTCATCATTGTTCATTATTATTTATTATTATCATTTATCATTATTATTGATCATTATTATTAAAGTAATAATATTATAATATTTCATATTATATTATTATTCCAAAAAAAAAAAAAAAAAAAAAAAAAAAAAAAAAAATTGAATAAATTAAAATAAAATAAAAAAGTAATAAAAGGATAAATATTAAGATATTTTTTTAATTGTATATACGTGTATATAAATTTTATTTTATCGTTTTTATTTATATTTTATTTATATTTATATATATATGTATATATACCGTAGGTTGTTTGTTGTTGATTTCCATTACTGGTTACTGTTTGATTCAAACTTTTGAATTTTGTAGTAACAACATTTTCTTGATTTGTTTGTTCATTTGTAACATTCTCTGGTCCAACATTAATTTCTTCAGGTATCGCTGAAGTATTTTCATTATTATCTTGATTATCCATTTCGTTCTTTATTACTTTAAATTTAACAAATATTATTAAAGTATTTACTTATTATTTAAATATGGATATATATTTTTGATTTTTTTTTTTAATTATTATTATTTCTCTTATATTATATTATTTTATTATTATTTCTGTTATTTTTTTCTTATCATCGATTAAAAATTTATACTACTTAATAAAATATTTTAAATATAATAAATAATACAAAAAAACAAAAAATATTCAGAAATGGTATATAAATTAAGAAATTAATACAAATACTTTAATAAAAAAAAAAAAAAAAAATCAAGTATTACAAAATTTTAATTTTAATCAATTTCTCGGGTTATTCATTATGTTCTGTCATAGTAAAATAGGATTATATTTTAAATCATTTGCTTATGATTATAATTATAATTACTTTTATTATCTTTTATATATATATATATATTTATTTTTAAATTTATCTATTCAAAAATAAATAATTAATATCAATGTATAAAAATATATATATGTATAATATATATATATATATAATATTAACGACAAAAATATAAATAAGGTATTTTTTAGTTTTTTTTTTTTTTTTTTTTTATTCTTTTGAAATATAGATATATAAATTAAGATTTTAGCTAATCTAAAAAAAAAATTAAAGATAAATAAAGTTTTTGAAAATTAATTAAATCTATAATTAACCAAATCCAAGCATTTAAATTTATATATTTATACATATTTATATATATATAGGTTAAATAGGTATTACTATTTATTTGAATTTATTAATTGGTGTATTTTTATATCTATCTTAATTTATTTATCTATTTATTTGTTATGTGTCTACTTATTATTTATCTCAACATTATTTATTTATATCCATTTTATTCATTTATTTGTAAACTTATAATAATAATAGAAATACATATTAATTTAGAAATTTAAGTTTATATATATATAAAACAAAATAATTTTTTTTTTATTATTATTATTAAATTTCATCATCTGTATTGTCCATTATAAGATATTGCATTAATTTCAATACTAAAGCCATACAACTAATAATGTAAATCAATATTTATATAATAAAACTGTACTATAATTTAAAACCACAATTTTATATTGAAATATAAAATCCTAAAAATTAATTAAAATATAAATAAAAAAATATATATACATATAAAATAAAAAAAAATAATTTATATATATATAATAGTTTCACTTCAAACATTTCAATTTGATTATAATTTTTTTTTTTTTTTAACATTTCTCTCATATATAATAATTTTGTAAAACTTCTTTTAAAAAAAAAAAAAATAATAATAAATTATAAAAAATAAAATAATAATATAAAAATAATAAAATAAAAAAAAAAAAAAAAAAAAAAAAAAAAAAAAAAGGAAAAAAAAAAAAAATAAAACTTGATACTGTTTAATTTAATAATTTATTATTATTATTATTATTATCATTATTATTATTATCATTATTATTATTTATTTATTTATTTATTTTATTTTATTTTTTTTTTTAGTTCTATATATTTAATAATTTTTATTTTTTTTTCTTTTTATAATTTTAAAATATTAACAATTTTTTTTGTGATTATTAATACTTTTTTATTAATTTATTTTAAATTTATTTTATTTTAAATTATTTTTTATTTTAATTGATTTAAAAACATTAAAATATTTTTAAGCTACATCTTGAATAAACGGTATTAGAGATAAGAAAAAGGCAAAGAATACTCTTCTACAATTTGTTAAAAAACTATATTGAGGTACAACATTATTTATATTATTATTGTTGGTATTATTATTATCATTATTATTATTTCCATCTGCATTATTATTTAAGAGTGGATCATTTTCATTATTTCCTGCGGCATCATTATTAACATCTCTATTATTTTCATTATTTATATTATTATTGGCTTGTTCGTTTTGATTTGCATTATTATTATTATTAGCATTAACATTAACGCCAGGTAAATCTTATTATTTTTTTATTTTTTATTTTTATTTTTATTTTTATTTTTTTATTTTTTTATTTTTATTTTATTTTTATAATTATTTATTATAATTAATTATAAAAAGTTTAATGTATAGATATATATTAAATATTTAGTACTTTTTTTTTTTTTTTTTTTTTTTTGTTTGTTTGTTTTTCTAAACGTATAATAATAATAATAATAATAACAACATATATATATATATTATTTAATAATTAAAAACATAATTGTAAAAACTTACTTCTGTAATTAATGACTGTAACATTAATTCTTCCAGTCTGAACTAAAAATATAATGATTGCAATAAAAGTTACAATAATCATACGTATATATCCACCACCTTGAGTAAGTAAATATACAATAAAAGCTAAACGTATAAACAAGAAAAACTGATTTGGTTGTTGTCGTTGTTGATCATTAGCATTTAAAATTTGATTTAATATTTCTTGCTGACCATTATTATTATTTATATTGGCATCCGCTGGTTGTGCATTATTATCATTATTATTGTTATTGGTTTCATTAGTATTATTATTACTATTGTCATACATATCATCACTTTCAGTATTAGACCTAAAATCAACCGGTGATTGAATTTTTAATCCACCATCACTATTCGATAGGTATTCCGGTGCAGGCTGAACTGCATAAATAATATTACTATTTAATAAAAAATAGTTAGAAAAAAAAAGATTTATATTTAAAAAATATTAAAATAATTAAAATTATAATAATAAAAATATAAAAAAATATATATATAATATATACATATATATAAAAATAAAAAATAATAATAATAATAATAATAATAATAATAATAATAAATTATAAAATATAATATATAAATTAATAGTTATTATTATAATAAATTTAATGTTCTTTTAATAAAAAATAAATAAAATAAATACAACATAAAATAAAAATATTAAATATATATATTATATTATATATATGCATATATTACTTTAATAATATATATTGCACACTATCTGATGATATATTTGAATAGGATACTGGTTTTGATGAGAAAATTTCACTTATATTTGTGGTTGGCGATTGTTCTTTGGATGTAGTTGGTGCTAGAGTTTCTTTTACATTATTTGAATCTACAGCTGATGATGAAGATATATTGGTTGTATTATTGTTATTATTACTATTATTGTTGTTTGTTGTAATATTAGATAAATCATTGGTTGATGTATTTGTTATTTCAGATAAATCTTGTTTTGATCCTACTGGAGAAGGTTGAACACTTGCTGAAGGTGTATTATTAGTACTTCCATTTACTGAATTATTGCTACTAGTAGGCTTAACTGTTTTAGCATGTTGAATAGCAAGTGAATTGATAATTAAATGAATAATTGGAGGTGTAGATAAATCTAATAATTGCTATATAAATTATTAAATTAAATATATATTATATAATTTTAATATAAAATAAAGATATATATATATCTATTAATAAACTAATAATAAATAAAAATACAAATAAAATTTTATTATATAATATTATCTATACATATACACATATATATATTTTGGAAAATAAAAAAAAAGAAATGTTCAAAACTTACTCTTTTTAAAACATCTTGAAGAATTTCATTATTTTGAATAATTCTACCACCAAAAATCAAACGTTGATCAGAGGGTTTTGGATTACTTGGAAATTCTTTATAGATTTTCTTTTTTAAATGTAATACATTATGCGAGGCATCAATAAGAATGTTTAAATCTGTTGTAGTGAAAGGGCAACGGATAATAAGTGGAATTCTATTTGATTTAGATGAAATTTCTGATTCTTCTGGACTAGCAATATCTGATAGTTTATCTTGATTATCCTTTATATCCTCTGTATCAATTTTATTGTTAATAACAGAATCTAAAGTATTGTTATTATCTGTTTCTGTTGAAGTGCTAGTATTTTTTGTTTCATTCATATCCATATTTTTTTATTATATATATATTATTATTATTATTCCTTGGTTTTTCGTTTTATTTTTACTAAATTATTTTTTCCCCTTTTTTTCTTTTTTTTTTTTTTTCCTATGATTTATATATTTCTATTTTTATTTTATTATAATTATTAGTCCACTTTATTTCAATTCTATTATGAAATAATATTATAAATTTTATTTTCAAAAATATTAAATATATAATAAATATATAGAATATAAAAATATTAAAATATAATTATATTTATATATATATATTTATATATATATATTTATATAAAAATATTTGTTAATATAATATTTAATAATTTCGTTTTCTCTTAATTATATATTTTATATTAATAAAAAAAAAAGTGTATATATATTTAATATTCTATAAATAATAATGTATTATTTTATTTTATTTTATTTTTTTTTATATCATATTTTATTTTATTTTTATTTTTATTTTATTTTCCTTTGTTATTATATTTTATTTTGTAAAATAATTACTTTATCTAATATATTTATTATTTTGATTAAATTTCAATTATTTTTTTTTCTTATTTTGTATATATTAATATTAATGATATTCAATACTCTTTCAACTATGTTATTCTTTCCCTTTCCATATAATATAAAATATAAATATATTATATTTATTTATTTATTAATATTTATATTACTATCAATGAGAACTATGAATAATAAAAATTTATTTTTTTTTTTTTTTTTAATTTATTTATATTTGTTATTTTAACACATTAATATACAAATAATTACATCAAATATATATTATTAAATTGGTAATTCTCCCTTATAATAATTTATTTTTTTAATATATTATATTTTCTTATAAAAAATAATAATAATAGAAATATAAAATAAATTTATCTTACTTTTAAATATATAAACAATATGCTTTTTTATATAATATAAATTAAAGAAAAAAATAAATAATAAAAACAAAAGAAAGAAATTAAAAAAACAAAAGTGTTTTTATATTTTATGGTTTAAACTTTAAATATAAAATTTCATATTTATATATATAATTTATCGTATTTTTAAAATATTTAATTATTAATAATAATTTATATTATTTGATTTTTTTTGTTTTTTAATTTATTTTATGATTTATTTTATGATTTATGATTAATCCTTTATATTAATAAATAATAATAAAGATATATTTATATTAATAAATAATTTTTTTTTTCTAATTTTCCATACTAAATAAAAGATTTATTATTTATTATTTATTATTTATTAATAAATACTCCTTTTTTTTATTATTTATTATTCAATTATTTAATTATATTTATTATTTATTATTTATTATTTATTATTTATTATTTATTAATAAATACTCTTCTTATTTTTTATTATTATTTATTATTTATTATTTATTATTTATTATTTATTATTTATTATTTATTATATTTATTATATGTATTATGTATTATATATTATTATTATTTATTATTTATTTATTATTTATTATTTATTATTTAATTATTAATTATTATTTATTATTCAATTATTTAATTATTCCATTATTTATTATTTATTATTTATTATTTATTATTTATTATTTATTATTTATTATTTATTATTTAATTATTTATTATTCAATTATTTATTATTTATTATTTATTATTTATTATTCAATTATTTAATTATTCCGTTATTTATTATTTATAATTATTTATTATTTATTATTTATTATTTATTATTATTAATAGCATTAATAGTATTATTCATTTATTAAGTGTTTCTTTTATAGTTTTTTTTATAAACAACATATTAATAAAAATTAATAATAAAAAAAATAAAAGATCTTTAATAATTAAAATAATTAAATTATATAATATATTGTATTAAATTGTATTATATTGTAATATGTGTAAATATCATATGAAATTAAAAAAAAGGTAAAAAGTTAAGAAACTGAAAGAATAAAAATTAAAATTAAAAGTTAAAAAGAATAAAAAGAAAATAATAATAATAATAATAAAAAAAATAATAATAATTAAAATTTATATATTAAAAATATATTTGCAATACATTACATTACATTGTTAATATTTACTTACCATTAAATTTATTTAATTAAAATGCTGGAAAAAGATCAATGGTTTATTTGTTAATGATATATTTATTTTTCTATTTATTTACAAATATTAAATTATTTATTATTTAATTATTTATTATTTATTATTTATTATTTATTATTTATTATTTATTATTTATTATTTATTATTTATTATTTATTATTTATTATTTATTATTTATTATTTATTTATTATTTATTATTTATTATTTATTTATTATTTATTATTTATTATTTATTATTTATTATTTATTATTTATTATTTATTATTTATTATTTATTATTTAATTATTTAATTATTTATTATTTATTATTTATTATTTATTATTTATTATTTATTATTTATTATTTACTATTTATTATTTATTATTTATTATTTATTATTTATTATTTATTTATTATTTATTATTTATTATTTATTATTTATTATTTATTATTTATTTATTATTTATTATTTATTATTTATTATTTATTATTTATTTATTATATATATTATTAAAAAAAATAATTAGTAATTTTCTAATATTTAAATTGTAAAAAAAAAAAAACATTTTCAAATTCGTTGTAGTAAACAATTTTCTTTATTTATAGTAATATAAATTATGAAAACAGAACAAAAGAAGAGTTGTATTTAATTTTATTTAATTGTTATTATTTATTTTTACTAATAATTTAATAATAAATCATAGTTCATGTTTTTTTTTTTTTTTTTTTTTAAAAAAATATGTTATATTATGTTTTTTAATTATTAAAATTTAATAAATAAAAAATAAAAAAAAAAAAAAAAAAAAAAAAACATATGTGATGTGTCATATTTTTTATTAAAATTTTCTTTTTTCTAAGAGTATTCAAATAATAAAGGATAAAATATACATTATATGTAACTTTTGTAGCTGTAGAAAAATTATAAAATATATATAATTTTTGAGTTATTATTTAAATTTTTTTATTGCTCAAAATGAAATATGTACTTTATTTAAGGGATGATAGGAAATAAAATAATAGATATATTAGAATATAAATTTTTTTGAACTTTTTTTTTAAACTATATTGATATATGATTATTTAAATATATCTATATTTATATTCATCTTTGAATAATAATAATATATATATATATATTTTTTTTTTGATAATATTAATGGCTTAAAAACATATGCATTTATTCAATAATTAGTAGTAATCTTTATGGTAGATGAAACATATAAAATTTTTTAAATTATAAATTTATGCTTTAATTTTTCTTTTTTTTTTTTTTTAAAAAAAAATATTTATTATTAATTATTAATAAATATTAATACTTATTTTATGGTTAACAAAAGATTAGGATTTACATCTTTTGTTATATATACATTTTTTTAATTCGTTTGTTAATAAAGTTAAATAACAATATATTAAATGATAAAATTATGATTAATCATGAACTAATTTTTATTACTAAGTAATTAATTAATTGTACATATAGAAAAAATTTTCAAAAAAAAAAAAAAAAAAAAGTAAAAAAATTTTTTTTTCCTATAAAAAAAATAATATAATAAATATTTATTTTATATTTATTTTATATATATAATCAACAATTTAAAAATGGCAAAGGGTAAATTTCAAAGATGAATTATTAATTAGAATAAAAAAAAAAACCAGATTAAAAATATAAAAAGATTATAAAAAATATATTAATAGATAAAAATATAGATAATCTAAAAGTATTTATTATAAAGTATTAATTAATTGTATAGATGATCTATCATTTTTCAACTTAATAATTTTAAAAACTAAATATTTAAAAATAATAAAATATATTGTATATATTATTTAATAAAAATATTTAAATTTATACTTACCTCAATATATTTATTTATATTATTTTAAATAATAACAATAATATATATTTATTAATTTTTTCCCAAAAAAAAAAAAAAAATAGTCCCACGTAATTTCAGACTTTTAGAAGAATTAGAAAAGGTAATATAATTTTATTTTTATATTTTCAATATATTATATATATATGTATATACATATAATTTAAGAAATATATTAATTGAATACAATAAATATAATAAAAAATAATAACAAAATTTAAAATTTAAATGTAATTATTAAAAAAGGGTGAAAAAGGTATTGGTGATGGTTCCTTAAGTTATGGTCTTGAAGATGGTGAAGATATGTTATTATCTAAATGGAATGGTACTATTATTGGCCCACCATTCGTAAGTTTTTAATCATTAAATAAAATAGTTATATTATTATAAGTTTAATAAAAAAAAAAAAGAAATTAGATTTATTTTGTAAATACATAAAATTATGAAATTTGATGTTATTAAGTAATTAAATAATAAAATAACTATTAATAATGATTATATAAATAAAAATTATATTATTCATAAAATAAATATATTTAATCTAATCTAATATTATTTATTTTATATATTGTGTAATATTATTATTTTTATATTATTCTGTATTCATTTAGTCCGTTCATGAAAACAGAATTTATTCTTTAAAGATTTTCTGTGACATGGATTATCCAGATAAGGCTCCAAGTGTTTCTTTTATTTCAAAGATTAATATTCCATCTGTTAATCAACATACTGGAAAGGTTTTTTTTTTATGCTTTAATTATAATTATATTTGAATTGATTTTATTATTATATACTAATGATATTTAATTCTATTATAAAATTAAATTATATAATTATAATAATTGCAATTATAAACATACAAACAAATAAATAAAAATATATACAAAAGGTCGAAAAATTACATTGCTTAAACAATTGGAAGCGTCAATACACTATTGAACATATCTTATCTGAACTTCGCAGGTAAAATAATAAGAGAAATAATAATAATAATAATAATAATAATAATAAAAATAGCAATAATGAATGTAGTATAAATTTAAATATATATATTTAAATTTAAAAAGATTGTTCATACATTTATTATTAAATTTATGTAATATAAAATACTAAATTAACTTCTATATATAATATATAATATATATATATATACTTGCTTATTTAATAAATTTTTATTACTCTATCTTGTATATAACATATATTTAATAATTATGAATAAAAAAAAATGGAAATAAAAAAATAATTATAAACAATAAAATGAATAATAAAAGTGAAATGGCAAACCAAGGAAGAAAGTTACCACAACCACCAGAAGGTTCTACTTTCTAAATATATTAATATATATTAAAAAAAAAGAAGAATTACAATGAATTTTAAACAATTTATAAATTCAAAGAAAATAATAAATTTATAAATTTTAAATGCCAATAAATTTTAAATAATAATAATAATAATAAAGGACAATATTAAAAAAAAAATTAGCAATTCTTAAAAAGTTAAAAAAAAAAAAAAAAAGAAATTCAAAACAAAATAAAAGTAAAAACAAAATAAAAAAAATAAAAAATAAAATCAATAACAAGTAATATAAATATTTTTTAAATATATATTTATATTTATGTTTATATTTATATATAAAAAATAAAAGGTGTATTTTATTTTATTTTATTTTTTTTTTATATTTATATATATATATATATATTTTGGTAATATTTATATATGTATTATTTCTTTTATTATTATTATTATTATTATTATTATTATTTTATGACATATTACACTTTAAAAACCATAAAGGTTTAGTTTATGATGATAATAATAATTATTATTATTATTATTATTATTTATATATATATATTTATATATATATATAATTTTATGAATTATATATTTATGTTAGTTAATATCATTAATATATTTTAAAACTATGTATATATAGTGTAGAAAAATGAATTTTTTTTTTTTTTTTTGTTACTTCTCTTCCTTATTCTCCTTGTTTTTCTTTTAATTGAAAATTTTTTACTTATTATTATTATTATTATTATTATTATTATTTTCATCATCATTTGAAACTTGAATAACTTTAATAGCTTCTATTTATGTATGTACATACAAACCAAACTTTTATATTTATTTATTAAAAATAATAATAATAAAGCATGAAAATTTTAATATTTATATTTATATCAAATCTATATTATGTTATGTTAGGATACATCAAGTACATGTCTATTCATTGTTAATTGATCATTCATTATTATTTATTATATATTATATATTTATTATTTATTATAAATGTAAAAAAATTTTTTTTAAATCACTGTTACAGAAGAAAGATAGGTATGTTATCTATAGATACTTTACCTGATATATATATATATATATAAAATCCATATATACTTTGTATAATAATTTTAATAATAGTAATATTTTTGTTCTCTTTATTCTTATTCTTATTCTTATTATCATTATCATTGTTATTATTATTATTATTATTATTTTTTTTTTTTTTTTTTTTTTTTTTATTATATATATATATTTATTTTAATATTTAAAGTATCATAAAAAAAAAAAAAAAAAAAAAAAAAAAAAAATCATAATCGTTATATATAAATATTGATTGTATAATACCACCTTTATAACAAAGATCTTCCATACCTATTTTTTTTTTATTATACTAAATAATGAAGACAATTATATCTTTCATTTATTAATCTATATACAATAATTAATTTTTAATTATTTACAAATTTATATATATTTATATATTTTTTTATTTTATTATTTTAATAATTATATATATACTTTAAAAAAAAAAAAAAAAAATGAAAAAAAGAAAGAAAAATATTAAAATTCTCGAAATAATTTTTTTGGATACATTTTATTATATATATAAAATGTTAATAACAAAGATAGTATTAATTAATATATTAAATAATTATTATAATTATAATCAATAATAATATCAATTAATAATTTTATTAGAAGATCTACTTTTTTTTTTATATATTCATTTTTATTAATTAGTTATGTTAATGTTTAAGAAAAAAAAAAAAAAAAAGAAAAAAAAAATACTTAATATAAAATTCATTTAGTTATAAGTTAATGAAAAAAAATTAAGAGATAAAAATATTAAAAACCAATTAAGACTACCAACGAACTGTGATTTGATGATTAATATAAAATTTAATTATTAGGATATTTACCATATAATTATAATTATAATAATTTATTATTATTGTGGTAGAATCCTTTATAAAATATTATAAAAATTTTTTTTTTAAACTATTGTTGACTTTTTTTTTTTTTTTTTTTTTTTTTTTTTTTTTTTTTTTAATTATATGCAATTGAAGTAAACATCCTTCCATTGTTTAAATATAATAAATAAATGTCTTGATTTCTTGGGTTATTTTCAACTTCTTCTGAAAGGGAATCCAATCATTTGTATTTTTATATTTATACTTTACACGATATTCATAACATTTTTTCTTATAGTTAGTCCTAAATCCAGAGATTTCTATAATGTCTTTAATAGATTCGTCATGAGATCTTCTTTTTCTATATTCTAGAGGAGTAGGAATGAAAGGATTGAGCTAGGATATATGGAATACTGGATGATGTTTAGGGAAAGGAGATCTTTTTTAAATCTATTTTATAATTATTATTATCTAAAGCTTCAAGTACTTTATAAGGTCCGTACTTTCGAGGTGATAATTTAGAATTATCTTCGATATTGAGAGAAGGAGGAGTCAGAACCCATACTAAGTCACCTTCTTTAAAAACAGGAGGATCTAATCTTTTCTTATCAGCATACCTTTTATATAATTCTTTGGAACGTAGTAAGACGTCTTTTATGTGATTAAATCTAGTATTTACATTTTTTATATATTTAAAATTTAGTATCCATTTGAGGTAATAAAAAGAACTCGTCCATGGAAGGATGGAACCCATAGTTTATAATTAAAGGAGTTTCCTTAGTAGATTCATTAACAGAATTATTTTATGCAAATTCTGCAAGGTAGAATCCAATCAATCCAATCATCATGATAATAAGCTCTTGAATAAGCTCTAAGATATTGTTCAATAAAAGAGTTACATCTTTTAACTTGTCCGACGGTTTCATGATGATCATTTTAGAAAAACCGATCGACAACTAACTACCATTATTTACTGTATATCCTTTAGAATCTGGAAGACCTCATAAAAAAGTCGATTTCAATAGATTTTTAAGGTCTTTCGGGGGTATTCAAAGGTTATAGAAGACCATATTTTCTGTGCCTATTTATTTAGTTTCTTGTACAGGATTGACAAGAGTTTACATAATTTGGTTTCATCTTTTTCTTTTATTTTAGGCCACCAAAAGTTCCTTGGTATTAACTCTAAAGTTCTTCTAATTCCTAAATGACCAGCTGCAGGCTTTTCATGATATTTAGTTAATATTTCTAATTGTAGAACTTCAGGAATATGGACTAGATCATTATAAAATAATTAAATTGTCTTTTATTTTAAACTTTTCCATTTTTCTAATGGGCTTATAAGACATATCATTTATTTTTTTTTTTGAGGACTAAAGGAAAGTCGAATATCCTCAGCTGTAGCGTCGGACTTGGTAGCATCAATCATTTTTTCAAAAAGGTCACTAACAATACTAACAAAAACATGGAATTTCTTTAAACATTTTTAATATCTAAAATATTTTATAGGTTTTTTCTTCAGTGTTGCTTTTTAATATAATCAGGTCTTCTGGACAAACTGGCAGGTTTTCCATTTTTGTTTCCCTGCCTATACTTTAATATAAAATTATATTATTGGAAGAAAAGGTACCATCTGTGTTGTCTTTGATTTGCAACCTTTCCTCCTCCTAATGTGTATATATTAAGTTCCTATGATCTGTATAGACAGTAATTTAGTATTTAGCACCAAGGAGTAGATGTCTTCAAGTAATAAAAGCATTCCTTATAGCGAGTAGTTCTTTATCAGTAATTGTATAATTTATTTCAGCGTTTAGTAAACTTCTAGAATAATATGCTACTGGATGTAAATTATTATCGGTATCCCTTGGAGATAGAAGGGTAACAATAACATAATTGCTTGCATCACATTCAACTATAAATATAAAAGGTTTTGTAATATCAGGATAGAGTAGAATTAGAGAAGTAAATTAATCTTTTCTTTAATTCCTTAAAAAAACATTTTTCACATTCATTTGTCCATAAAAATTTTCTATTCTTCCTTGTTAAATTATGTAAAGGTTTTGCAATTTTTGCATAAAATCTTTAACAAATATTCCATAGTAATTTGTATAAGCCAATAAATCTTTGAACATCTTTTAAATTTTCTGGTCCTGGCCAATCTTCTATAGATTTATTTTTTTTTTTTTTTTGGGTCATAGATACCCCACTACCAGATAAAATGTAACCTAAAAATTCATCATATATTGGATCTTTAAAATAGTTTTTTTTTTCGATATTATTAAAGAAAAAAAAATGGTCTAAAGGCTAATTTATCAAAGTGCCAATTTTATTAAACAAAAAGTTAAAGTACTAGGCCATATTTTATCCACAGAAGGTATAAAAGCCAGTACCAAAAAAAAGGTAGATGTAAAAAATATCCAAATGGGAATCACTCTAAAAAAATATTTATTCAATTTAAGATCTTTCTTAGGTGAAATGCAATTGGATATGATATAGAAAATTTATTTAAAGATTTTTTGCTAATAATTTAAACTACTCAAGAAAAATGTAAAAATATATCTGGGATGATATAACTGAAGAAAGATTTAAAGAAAAAATTCTTAAGGAAAAACTTATTGAAGCTCCTATAGCGCATGAAAATTGGTATATTACTACTTATAACAAGAAGTGATATAAGGGAAACTTTTACGAATGTTTCAAGTAAAAAAAATTGGCTAAAATCCAGTTAGTAAAATTAAAACATTCCATCTGAAAAATAAATGATTATATAGAAAAGTTAAGAACATTAACTACTGGTCTGTCTTGGAATGAAGAAGCTTTTAGTCTTATTTTTCTATAATGGACTTCACCCAAAGTTTCCAAGAAGAAATAGAAAAAAAAAAAAAATGGAGGAATTCCCTTCTAAACTTGGTGTTATTTATACCAAGTGTATCTTATTTGAAAATAATAATAAAGGTAAGGACCAATTCAAGAAGTAATAATGGTAATAAAAACTTGAGAAAGAAACATTCAAACCCACATGTTAACAATAACAAGAATTATAATAATAATATTAATAATAATTATACCAAAAATAAATCTTGCAATAATTATTTTAATAATAATATTACATTAATAATAATCAAAATAATAAACAAAAAAAAAAAAAAAAACTAATTGATGGGCTTCAAAAGGAATCCAGATCGTTAAAAAATTTAAAAACAATTTATTATAATTTTTCTACACTTGATTCAATCAATAAATCAAATTTACCATCTACTTTTCTTTTATTTAAATCTTATATTCTTATTAAATTTTTTAAATAATTTAACAATTAAAAAATGAAAAAAAAAATCAAAAATTAACATCTGAATCTATGTTAGATTTAGGATCCTTTTGTAATTTTATTATGGAAAAATTAGTAAATAAATTAAAATAAAATATTTCAAAAAGCAAAAAAAAAAAAAAAAAAAAAATAAAATCTTAAGTCAAAGGTATTTCAGGAAGAACTACTAAATTAGATCAATTTGTTTGGCTAAATTTCCAAATTAAATTTTTTTTAAAAATAATAAATTTTATTTTCAAGATTTTTAAAGAAAAAATTTTTTAAATTTCAAATTGTATTTCTACTAATTTTACTGGTAATTAGTTTATTAGAAAATTCAAAGTACATTTATAATTATAAAGATAAACACTTTTATATTCTTTTTTCAATTATAACTACAAAAAAATAAGGGAAATAATTTTTTATTTAAATTCTATGAAAAGAAAAATTTTTAAAAAAATAAATTTATATTATTTTTTTCAAAAAAAAAAAAAAAAAAATAGATCATCATGATTATTTATAATATATAAAAATTTTTTGCTAGTATTATTTACATCTTTATTAGAAAAGCAATTATTATTATAAAAAACTTTAGAAAAATTATTAATTTTTACATTCAAATACTATCTTTAAATAACTATCATTTTTATTTTATTTATTTTATCATTAATACTACAAAAAAAAATATTTTTCATCTTTATCATCATGATTTCCAAAAGAATTATCAATTTCGTTAATATCATTATTTTTCTTCATATAAAATTTGAATCTATTTTAGCTTCAGTGGTTAGTAAATAATCAACTAAGCTCATCACCTTTATTTAATTCTTCTTTGAATTTATCATTAATATTCATCTTCCTCATTTTTTATTTCTGTCACACTTTCTTTCACAACTATCCTCCGTTATTTTTAATCTTTTTTTTTAATGTTTTCCTTATTGGATTTTTCTATCATTTTTCTCACTTGGAAGTTGTATTTCTATAGCTAATTCCTTTATTTCTTTAGCCCTCTCTTTCTTGTTTCTTCTTTTTTTGCTTTTTCAATTGAAGGTTCATTTATAAAAGACGGATCAAGATGATTTAACGCTTCTGTTTCATTTTGATTTTGATTTTCTTTATTTTTAACTATTTGTTTCACTTTCTGGTTCCATTTCTATTGGTTTTTGATTATTTAATGGAACTTTTAATTGGTTAAGGATTTTCTTTTAAAACTTTTCTTAGTTGCTTTCTTATATGGTTTATTTTCATTAGTTTTTCTATTTCTTCTTTCAGCAACAATGACTATTTCTTTATTATCTTTTATATTCGAAGATTTCTTACTTTCAGTAAGTGAACTAGTTAAAAGCGTTGTATTGGTTTGATTTATGGGAGTATTCCTTCTCCCATTCAGAAGTTTAAAGGTTGATTATTATTTAGTATTATCAAAATTATTATTTTAATTATTATTATAATTTTTATTATTCTTTTTACTATTATTAAAAACTGACAGATATAAAATATTCTAATTATTTTCTTATAATATTAGAAAATTAATTTTTATCATATTATATAATAAATAAAAATTATAAAAAAAAATTATAATATTTAATTTAAAATTTTTAATTTTTAATTTTTATTTTATTTTTATAATTTTATTTTTACATTTAATAGAATTATTTTATGCTAATATTTTAATAATTATTTAGAATATCATTAATACTATCCTAAATAAGAATTTTAAAAAATTAATTTTGTAATTATTCTACATTAAATATAGAGTTTATTTTATTTTGTATTTTATTCTACTTTTTTTTTAATTTTTTTTTTCTATTTTTTTTATTCAATTTATTTCATTTTAATATTTATGTTAATTAAATTTTATAAATATATATTTCACGAGTAAATCTAACAAAACTACAGTTTTTAGTTCTAAATATAGCATATGGACCATAATTTTTACGATGACTTCCTTCAAAACTTTCATATTCACTTATATTACCAAAAGGAAGAGTATTTTCGTCATCATTTCTAACAGATACATTTTTAAAGTAACCATTATTTAAGTATTTCCTATCAAGATTACATTTTTGGTATGTAATTTTATTTTCAAGTACATATTTTACTCTGTAACGCATGTTTTTTCTAGTAAGTTCACAATATACAGAATAAGCTGGGTTATTGAATCTACAATTATAAAGTTTGTATCTTTCATCACCACCTAAAAAAAAAAAAAACTTTCTTCCATATACAATTGCCTATTTCCGTCATCAAGAGAAACACCATTACTATTTTTAGGGAAATATATATCTTTTGGAACATCAGCCTTGACTATAAGATGAGTTCCCCATTGAAGAGTACATATCATTACTAAAGAAAATAATAAATTTAAACACTTCATTTTTTTATTTTTATATCTTTTATATTTTTTATTTTTTATTTTTTATTTTTTTTTTATTTTTTATTTTTTATTTTTTTTTATTTTTTATTTTTTATTTTTTATTTTTATATTTTTTATATTTTATATTTTATATTTTTTTTATATTTTTTATTTTTTATTTTTTATTTTTTATTTTTTATTTTTTTTATTTTTTATTTTTTATTTTTTATTTTTTATTCTTTATTTTTTATTTTTTATTTTTTTGAATATTTATATATATATATATATATATATATATATATTTTTTTTTTTTTTACCTTTTTGATAAAACCAAATTTGTAATTTAATAATGAAGTAAATGATTTGAACTAATTAATTAATTAAATTAATTATTAATTTTAATAAAATAAATAAATAATTAATAAATAAATATAATAATTATAATGTAAATATATCAATATAAAATATAATAAAAATAAATTAATAAAAGATCATTTTTTAAATGTTTAATATATAAAAACACATATTATATATATATTAAAATATACATGCATATACGAATTGGAGTAATCATTAATATTTTTTTTTCATGATTTTAAATTTTTTTTTTTTTTAAAAAAAAAAGGAAATCATGAATAATGATAGATGAAGGTGAATTAGCAAATAGGGAATAGAAAATATTGAATTCGTATTGAATAGTAATTATAAAAGAGTAATCGTTATTGTGAAGTGATCATTATAATCATTGATAGTTTAATAATAAACAGTAATATAATAATTATAAAGGTTTTAGTCTCTGAAATGGTTAAATGAATTAGAAGGAAAAATTACTCTTTTTATATTTTTTATTTTTGTTTTTTTTTTTAACTTTGAAAGCATAATTTTTTTCCTTTTAACTATTATTATTATTATTATTATTATTATTATTATTATTATTATTATTATTATTATTATTATTATTATTATTATTATTATTATTATTATTATTATTATTATTATTATTATTATTATTATTATTATTATTATTATTATTATTATTATTATTATTATTATTATTATTATTATTATTATTATTATTATTATTATTATTATTATTATTATTATTATTATTATTATTATTATTATTATTATTATTATTATTATTATTATTATTATTATTATTATTATTATTATTATTATTATTATTATTATTATTATTATTATTATTATTATTATTATTTAAATTATTCTCTCCACAACTAAATATAACTAAATAAATAATATATATTATAAATATTACAATGTTTTTATTAAAATATCCAATTCAATATTCCATGATTTACTCTCTGAATTAATTAATTAAAGAAATGTTAATCATTAAAAATTATAATTAATTAATTAGTTATAATTTCTAATGATTAACATTTCTTTTTTTTTTTTTTTATTTCTTTTTTTTTTCTTTTTTTTATTTCTTTTTTTTTTTTTTTTTTTTTTTTCTTCTTTTTCAATTATTAAACATTGATATATTTCTATATAATTATAATTTATTATTTACTATTTATTATTTTTTTTTGATACATGATACAAAATATATATATATTGAAAGGTTTCACTAGTTATATTAGAGAATAATGAATCCAAGGAATCCATAATTAAAAAATTTATTCAAGACTTTGTGTAAAAATAAAAAAAAAAAGTTTTTTTTTCTTTGCAAATATTTTTTTAAAACAAAAAATATTTATGAAAAGTAAGATAAAAAACAATTTTTTGAAAATAAAAAAACAAAAAACAAAAAACAAAAAAAGTAAAATTATGCTGCTGATTAAAACACTATAACTAAGTATCTAACAAGAAAATTTCACCTAAATTTTATTGAATTTTATATTAAAATAAAAAAAAATATATATATGTTTAATATGATTTTAAAAAAAAATTAAAAATAAAAAAGAATAAAAAAAAAATAAAATAAAATTAAAACTATATCAGGGAATAAAAAAAAAAAATATGGTAAAAAATGAATTTGTGTAACGTTATGTTTAACTGTTGATTAACATTAACACCACACTATGAATTAAAAAAAAAAAAAAAAAAATATTTAAAATTTAAATTCCATTAATTCCATTTTTAATTTATTTTAATTAAATTTTTAAAAAAAAAAGAAAAAATAATTATTAAAAAAAACTTTAAAATTATTAAAAATAATTATTTATTTTTAATAATTTTTAAAATAAAATAAAATAAAAAAAAATAAAACAGAATAAATAGTAGAATATTAAATATAAAGTACAGATTGAATAAAATAAAATAAAATAAAATAAAACAGAATAAATAGTAGAATATTAAATATAAAGTACAGATTGAATAAAATAAAATAAAATAAAATAAAATAAAATAAAATAAATAGTAGAAATATAAATATGAAGTACAGATTGAATAAAATAAAATAAAATAAAATAAAATAAAATAAAATAAAATAAAATAAAATAAAATAAAATAAAATAAAATAAAATAAATAGTAGAATATGAATATAAAGTACAGATTGAATAAAATAAAATAAAATAAAAATAGTTGAAATATAAATATAAAGTACGGATTGAATAAAATAAAATAAAATAAAATAAAATAAAATAAAATAAAATAAAATAAAATAAAATAAAATAAAATAAAATAAAATAAAATAAAATAAAATAAAATAAAATAAAATAAAATAAAATAAAATAAAATAAAATAAAATAAAATAAAATAAAATAAAATAAAATAAAATAAAATAAAATAAAATAAAATAAAATAAAATAAAATAAAATAAAATAAAATAAAATAAAATAAAATAAAATAAAATAAAATAAAATAAAATAAAATAAAATAGACTTGCTTATTTATTTGATATGTGGATTTAATAAAGATGTTTATGGTTTAATTTAAAACTTTATTTAATATTTCACTTTTTAATTTTTAATTCCTATAAACAACCAAGTGATAAAGTACGAAGTTAAGGTTCAGGTTCGGCTCTTTTAAGGTTTATTCTTTATTTGGGGGATATAATTTATATGTTTTATAAAAATAATTTTATTTATATTTTATTTATTTAGAAAAATTACATTTACTTATCATTATTTAAAATGTAAACTAATATTTATTCCTAAAATTAATATTTATTTTCATATTCTGATCTCAAGAATTACACTAATCTACTATTTCTTATTCTTGGACAAAGAAATAAAACTATTTCTAAATATTTTTCTCTTTTATAATTGCTATTATATCTAATCTAGAAACAAAATTTAATAAATGAATAATTTAAAAAATATAAATAATAATATAAAACAATGATTTAAATCAAATGTATAAATTAATGTATAAATTAATTTTAGTCTAGAACAAGCCACATAATTAGTATAAATACATGTAAATTTTCTCTTTAAATCTTTGTAATTACCTTTATATATTTTCATATATAAATATATAAATAAAATATATTTTAAATAAAATAACTTTAATTAAATAATAGATTAAGAGTCTCATTCTGAGATTAAGAAAACATTTTTATTTTTCTGCAAAACAATGACTAAATACGATTTGGGAATTAAGCTTAATGGAAGAAACTACAATCAATGGTTTCTTCTTCTTTCCAGCCACTTACGCTCTGAAAGACTTAGTGACTACATTACTATTGATGTAGTCAATAACGCAAGAAGTGATCTCCGCGATGCTGCGAATGAAGCTGCTCGATTGGCCCAGTTACCTCAAGATCAAAGGGATGACGAAGCTCTTGCCCGTCAGCGAAATATCGTCCAAGGAATACGCCAAACAGTGGAAGAGGCAGAAGCCAAAGAGGCCACTGTAAATTCAATTATTATCTCCAATGTGACTGAAAAAGTACTTACGTACATTCAGAACATTAATAATCCCCGAGAAAAAATCGAGAAATTAGAATTTCTCTATCATCGGGATGAAGAGGAAAAATATAGCCTCTTATTAGCCAGAATATATAATCTCAAGGCTAAGAACGTTCAAAACGTAATGGACGTTCTAAATGAAATTGTTGAAATTTTTAATGTGTTAGACGACACAAATCTACGTATTAATAATCTTGAAAAATTAATTATTATGCAAGAAGCCCTTCCAAGAGATCTTGCTAAAGAATTCAAGCCTAGAGCTAATATTGACCCGACTGCATTTTATAATGAAATTAAGGACACTGTTACTTTTTACAACTACAAATCGAAAAGAAACATCAATAAACCTAAAAATAATCCGACAGTTAACGAAGTCAGGGTCGACCCAATGGACCTTGATAATATCAATGATTACAAAAGGAAGTTCTGTCATATCTGCGATATAACCGGACACACCACCAAGGAATGCCGTTACAATCTGAAGACCAAGGGAAATCACTCCAAGAAGAAGAAGAATTACAAGAAAAATCTTAGCAATATTGAAAAATTCAAGAACCTATCTTATGAAGACATTAATAACAAGTTCAAAGACGACATGGATAGTCTCGAACCAGCCACCATGGACAGTCATTTTATGGATCACGAACATAATTTTAAGTTTGCACGTGATCTTCTAGAAACTTCTGAGTTTAACATTGGAAACGTTTCTCCAGGACAAAACTTAAATGTTTTGTGTCAAAATTGTGACCAATATTCACGTGATCCAATTACACAAAATGGTATTGATCATGTGACAAACACCAAGTCATCTCTATGGACCCTTGACACCGGTGCTTGTGAACACATCACAAGGGATAAGTCTTTACTTTCTAATTTCGTTCCAAACAAGATGGTTCTACGATGTGCCAACAACACTACCTGTACCTTTGAGGGTTATGGTACTTTTCATGGTATCATTAACAATTTTCCGGTTACCTTAAATAGAGTTCTTTATTCCAAGAATGTAAATAAGAACCTTATTAGTGGAATTAAATTAGCCTCCGAAGGTATTCTCTTTAGTACTGGAACTATAGATAATAAAACCTTCGTTAAATTATCATCCTCTAAGGATAACTCAACCTTAGGTTATTTTTATAACCAAGATAATATTATTAGAATCCCAATTTTACAGGGATCTAATATTTTATCAAACCTTGAGGACAATAATAATAGTGATCTGCAGTTATGGCATAACAGATTAGGCCATTTCTACAATAAAGATATTTTCACATATCTTTCAGATCACAACACTCTTGTAAATAACTGCCCTGAGTGCAGTATTTGCAAATTAAAGAGAAGCCCCCAAAATAAAATTCCTCCCCGGGCTTCTGATAATCTTGAGGTCATTCATTCAGATATAGTTGGACCTCTTGAAACCTCAGTTACAGGAAAGAAATATTTCATTTCTTTCATTGATGAACATTGTAGAAAATCTTGAACCTTCCTTCTTAAGGAAAAGTCTGAGGCTACAAATGTTATCATTTATTTTTTTAAGTACCTTTTTAATCACTTTAATAATTATAGCGTTAAATATTTTAAATCCGACAACGCTAAAGAATATAAAAATAAAAAGGTACAAAAGTTTTGCAAACAAAATGGTATTATTAAATCTTTCTCTCCTCCATATAATCCTCAAAATAATGGAATTGCAGAAAGATTTAATCAAACAATTATTAATTGTATAAAAACCATTTTGTTCAAAGCTAATTTAAATATTAAATTTTGGGATTTTGCTCTCGTTTATGCTACTATTTTATACAATATTACTCCTCATAGTAGCATCCAAAATAATATCCCAAATGAGCTCTTTTATTGTAAAAGAGTTAATCTATCTAAAATTAAGGTCTTTGGTTGTATTGCTTATCATAACAACTTTCAAGATAAGGCCTCCAAACTAAATGAAAACTCCGACAAAGGTATCTTCCTGGGCATCAATACTTTCTCAAACTCTTACATTATTATTAACTGCCGCTCCCATAAAGTTGTTTCAACAAGAGAGGCAACTTTCTTTGAAGATAAATTTACGGATCTACCTGAGTTCTCCAGAGACTCTGATCATACACTCTTTGTGAATCTTCCCTTCGACTTGAACTCCCCTTCGGAACATAATTCTATGTTTGGTGATGCATTTCCTGTTTACGAGTCACGTGATGAAGTAAATATTAATTCCACGAAAGTTTCTCAAAATGACGTGGAAAAAGGGTTACACAACATTTCCATACCCTTTGATATTCAGTCACGTGTTGTGTATAATTTGGATTGGACACGTGCTCAAAGCTCATTTCATGACAGTGATATGGTCTTATCAATCACCACCTCTCCACCACTCACCTTCCGAATGGCCATGAATTCAGCTGATAAAGATAAATGGATCCAAGCCATCTATGATGAGCTGGATAATCTTTACAGCAATAATATCATGACGTTCGTCCAAAAGGTACCGGAGGGTAGCACTGTTATAACCACTAAATGGGTATTCAACATAAAGCTTAACGACCAAAACCTTATTGAAAAATATAAGGCTAGATTGGTCGCAAGAGGCTTCAATCAAAAGGAAGGAATAGATTATGAATTAACCTATTCCCCCACCTTAAATAGCGATAGCATAAAATTGATTATCGCTTTGGCCGCCAAATTAAAGTGGAATATCCATCAATTGGATATTAAAGCGGCCTATTTAAATGCAAACCTGGATAAAGTAATATACACAACTATATCTCCAGGTGACGCTAATTATAAGAAAGGTTTTTGGCGCTTGAATAAAGCACTTTATGGTCTCAAACAGTCTGGAAGACAATGGTATGAGACTATATCTTCTTTCTTAACCCAAAATGGTTTTGATAAATTAAAATCAGAACCATGCATCTTTAAAAAATATTCAAAGGCCAATTTATTATGCATAATTGGCTTATATGTGGACGATATGTTGATTACTGGAACTATTCAAGAGATCAACGATATTGTCAATAAAATAAAATTAAAATTTAAAATTTCTAAATCAGGAAATATAAATTATATTTTAGGAATTAAAATTGAATTTTATAATAATTCATATTATATTTCTCAAAAAAATTTTATCGAAAATTTATTAAACAATTATAATATAAAAAATATTAAAAAATGTAAAACACCATGTACTGGAGTTAATAACAAATTAAATAATGATCCAAATTTCGACATAACAGTATACAAAAGTGCTATTGGATCATTAATATACTTGGCAAAATCAACAAGGCCAGATATCTCATTCGCAGTGCATTATTATAAAGTTTTGGTAAAAAAATAGATTATAAATCAACACTTCAATAATAACACTAAAACACAAAATAATAGTTTTAAAGAACAAGTTTTATTAATTTTTTAAATATTAAAATCTTTATTTATTTTAAAGTGTTATTAACAAGAAATCGTTAATAACAATTACATCGATTAAAATACATGAAATTTGATAACTATTTATATTTTTATCTTATTACATTTATAATATATAATTCCTATTGAATTATATTATCTAGCTATTTATTTAAAAACAATACTAACCTAAACTAATAATAAATAATTAACTATTACTAAATAAAGAGAATTATAATTAATAACTAAAATAAATATAATCAATTCTAATTGAGTTCATTTATTATTTATTTATTATTTAAATATTATTAGTAAATTTATTATATATTTTCTATTTAAAAATAATATAAAAGTTGTCATAATTATTTAATATAAATTTAGCATAAAATGCCGTAAGTTTCAACATGACTAATTGCATAGTTTCATGTTGTTAATTTATCTTGTGAAAAACCTTAACTCTTATTATTTAAATT
This sequence comes from Neocallimastix lanati (nom. inval.), assembly GCA_016946835.1. Classification (NCBI taxonomy): domain Eukaryota; kingdom Fungi; phylum Neocallimastigomycota; class Neocallimastigomycetes; order Neocallimastigales; family Neocallimastigaceae; genus Neocallimastix; species Neocallimastix lanati (nom. inval.). Next base: position 51,232 of record JACVTC010000022.1, on the reverse strand, counting down.
AAATTACATAAAAAGAAATGATTTTCAAATACTAGTTTCACAAGAGAAATTTTTAATTTATTAGTATGATTGGGAAAAAATCGAAATTATGTTAAAAATATTTTCAATAATTTTATACACGTGATTTCAAATAAATTTATTTTAATTTTACTTAAATTTATGATTAAATTTAATTAAAATTATTTAAAGATATTAATAATATCTTTACAATCTCGCCCTTTAAGTCGAGCTCCTGCGAGATTAACATTAGGAAGGAAGATCGATCACAAAAGGTTGATATTTATGCCTAACATAGTACTCGTTCGAATCTTCAGGTAGTTGGCAAAATTCATTGTTAATATTCGAAGATTTATTCTTCTTTTCTTTTCTATAGTATTCTTGTATTAATTGTTTATCAAAAATTTGATCTTCATCGATCCAAGTATTTTCATTAGAATCGCATCCTTTCCATTTAATCAAGTAACGATTTTTATTGTTAAAAGTTTTCATTTTAATTATTCTTTCAGGACTTCTATTAATTGTATCCGTAGTAAGATTAATATTTCTTCTACGAGTATTTCTTCTGTTTGGGAATTCATTTTCATGGTAAGGTTCGAGGAGCGAAACATGGAATACAGGGTGACAGCGCATATTATTAGGAAGTTTAAGTTCATACGCTAAATCACTAACTTTTCTAATGATTTCAAAGGGTCCTATTAGTTGATCAGATAATTTTTTATTTTTCTTTGTTGTATTACCCTTTAAAAGATAAACTTTATTTCCTACTTTAAAATCAGGAGAATCCATTCTTTTTAAATCTGCATATTTTTTATAAGTCTTTTTCGCTTGTTCTAAATTTTCTTTTAAAAATTTTATGTTTTCGTTAATATTCAATATTCTTTTTTCAGCTCTATGTGGATTCTCGTTTGAAGGAATCTCAGGATTAAACTTTGGATTAAATCCATAATTTGCAAAAAATGGTGATTGATTTATTGATTGTTGTAAAGTATTGTTATAAGAAAATTCTGCAAAAGGTAATAAATCAAACCAATTATTTTGTTTTTCGTTAATGAAACAACGAAGATATTGTTCCAATATCGAGTTCACCCTCTCCGTTTGACCATCAGTCTGCGGGTGATTAGCAGTAGAAAAAGAATGCTTAATATTTAAAAGAGAGCAAAGACGATTCCAAAAATCAGAGGTAAATTGAGAACCACGATCAGAAATAATAGAATCGGGGAAACCATGAAGTTTAAAAATATTAGCAATGAAAGAATCAGCAGCAATAGAAGCAGTAGGAAGACATCTAAATGGTATAAAATGAGCCATTTTAGTTAAGCGATCCACAACAACCATTATAGTGGTCATATCTTTGGATTTCGGAAGTTCAACAATAAAATCCATAGAGATAGCAGACCAGGCTCTATTTGGTGTAGAAAGTGGAGAAAGTAAACCATATGGCTTATGTCTTGGGATTTTGGATTTTGAACAAATTTCACAAGATTTAATAAACATTTTAACATCTTTTTGTAAATTAGGCCACCAGAAATTACGAGAAATAAGTTCAATAGTTTTATTAATTCCAAAATGACCAGCAGAAATAGAGTCATGATGGAGTTCCAAAACTCTTATTCTAATTTTATTGGGAACATAAATTAAATTTTCAAAAAGTAAATAACCATTTTTGTCAAGAGAAAATTTATCGATTTTACTAAAAGGGGGATCTTTTGATTTATCATTTTTAAGAAATTCAGTTATTTTGCAATAGAATTCATCATTAGCTAGAGAATCATGAATAGAGGAGATTAAAGAATCATTCTTAAAACTACATGAATTAATAACGCATGAAATAGGACGAACACTAGCAAATAAATGATCACTACGTCTTGATAAAATATCTGGTTTACCTGACTTTTTACCAGCTCTGTAAATTAGTTTAAAATCAAATCTAGATAAGAATTCATACCAACGGATTTGACGTTGGGAAAGGAGTTCGGGTTTTCGAGGAAAGGTTAAATTTTTATGATCAGTATAAATAATAAACTGATGGCGAGCTCCTTCTAAGTAATGTCTCCATCCTTCCAATGCAACTTTAATAGCAAGAAGTTCTTTGTCATAGATAGGGTAATTTCTTTGGGATTTAGTTAAGCTAGTAGAAATAAAAGCAATTGGATGCAAATGCCCATCAAATTCCTGAGAAAGAATTGCACCAACATCAAAATTACTAGCATCAGTTTCAACAATGAATTGTTTGTTGCTATCAGGATGTTTCAAAATAGGAGCAGTAGTAAATAATTCTTTTAAAGTATCAAACGCTTTTTGTTGTTCAGAACTCCAATTAAAAGGAACATTTTTTCTAGTTAATTTGTGGAGAGGATTTGCAATTTTCGCAAAGTCTTTAATAAAAATTCTGTAATAATTACAAAGTCCAATAAACGATTGAATTTCTTTAACGTTTGTTGGAACAGGCCAATCTAAAATTGCTTTAACTTTTTCTTTATCCATTTTAATTCCATCTCTTGATAAAACATAACCAAGAAAAGTAGTTTCAGTTACATCAAATTCACACTTTTCTAATTTAACAACTAAATGATTCTCTAACAATTTTCTTAAAACTTTCTTGACATGTACATGATGTTCTTCTAAAGTATTAGAATAAATTAAAATGTCATCAATATAAGAGATTACAAAATCATCTAAGTAATCACTGAGAACATCATTTATAAAATGTTGGAATGTAGCAGGGGCATTCTTAAGCCCAAAAGGCATAACGAGATATTCAAAGTGCCCATATCTTGTGCGAAAGGCAGTTTTGTACTCGTCACCTTCTTTAATTCTTACTAAGTTATAGGCAGATTTTAAATCTAACTTAGTAAAATATTTAGCACCTTTAACTCTATCCAACAATTCACTAATTAAAGGAAGAGGGTAAGAGTTACGGATGGTCATTTCATTTAATTTTCTATAATCAATAACTAATCTATATGTACCATCCTTTTTTCTAACAAATAAAATAGGTGCTCCAGCGGGAGAAGAAGATTTTCTAATAAAACCCTTTTTTAAATTTTCTTCTAAATATTTCTTTAATTCTTCTCTCTCCGTCTCAGTTAAAGGATACAACGGTCCATAAAATAAACTACAATTATCTTTTAATTTAATCTCACAATCATAATTACGATGCGGAGGTAACACATTACAATTATTTTCATTAAACACTTCTTTAAACATCAAATAGATTTCAGGTACTTCGACCTTTTCATCATCTTTATTTAAATTATTATTTTCATTATTACATTTTTCAATTACATTTAATTTCTTACATTTACTTGATTCACAAATTTTCTTTAAGATCTTTAAACTATTTTTACTAATTTTACTATCACAATTCATAACAATAATATCATCACTATCACCAAAATTATCGCTATCACTAATGCTATCACTAAAATTATCTAACATAAAAGTATCATTAATATCACTATCGCTATCACTATTAATAAATTCAGTACAAGTTCTAATACGAGTTCGGCGGCCACGAATAGAAATTTCTTCTTCAGAATCAGATTCGGAATCGGATTCAAAGAAAGATTTTCTTTTTCTTGAGTCTTCAATAATTTTATTTTCTTCCAAGTCGGTAGCAGATTCTTTTCCTTTGTTCTTTTTCTTGTTCTTGATCTTGTTCTTTCTTTTTCTTTTACCGTTATTACAGTGTCTAGCGCAAAATCCTGAGCCAAAGGAGATCTTCTTTGCGTCGTGGTAATTATAAGGCGAATGCTTCTCAATCCAAGGTAGACCTAAAATAATATCAACATCAGGAATTCTGAGTACATACAATTGAATGGTTTCTAAGTGATTTTTTAAACGTAAAATGCACTTCTCCGTTTCCTTTTTAACTGTTGATATTCCGTAACCAAGACCAGTAACACGGAATGGTTCTTCAATTTGTTGGGTTTTGATTCCAAAAGCCTTCGCAAATTCTGGGTGAATAAAGTTAAGATCTGATCCAGAATCAATCAAAACTCTTGCCTTTACTTCTTCTGTATCGTTTGTTTTGATATAAAAATCAATAATGTTACTTTTCTTGGTCAAGAGTGAGTTTTGCTCTTCAACAATTTTTCTGACTTTCAAAATATCTTCTTGGCTGTTGATTCTTCTGATTCTTCTTAAGCTAGTAGATGCAATATTATCATTTCTTTCTTTCTTGTTGATCATTTTAACTGTAGCGGGCCTCTTCTTGTTCGGGCAATTAAATTTTAGATGCCCTGGTTGCTTACAATAGTAGCAAAGACCTTTTCTTCTTTCTTCTTCCTTAGAGTTAACAGTCTCCTGGTACAATTTCTTGTTGGATGGGAAATAGTTGGTATTCCTTTGACCTCTCTTGATTCGATAGAGGTCAACTTCCATGGGATCATTATTAGTGAGTTGTGTACTGGAACTAGCGTTGTTTCGGTGATTGTATTGATGAAAATAAAATTCATTAATACTGTGTCTTTTGGTTAAACTCTCAATGCTAATAACGTCAGTAAACAAAGCTCTTAAATTGTTTGGGTTCGGATTGACCACGGCAAGATGTTCTCTCATTTTATAATGTAATCCTTTGATAAACATGTATATTTTTGCAGACTCGTTGAAGTCTGAGTTTCTTGCAACTTTATTGAATTCATTAATGTAATCGTTAACGTGGCCAAACTTATGTTGACGGATTGAACAAAGTTTCCCATTAGCAATTACAGTATTAACTTCTTCTTCACCATAACGAGCTCTAAGTTCATTAATGAAATTTTCATAGGAATTCAAAATTTCGTCATTGTTGCGTCTCAAAGACGAAGCCCAGTCTAAAGGTTCTCCAATTAAATAAGAAATTATGAATTTGACTTTTGCGATATCATTATTAATTCCATGTGGGTTGGATTCCATAGCAATTTCGGCTCTGGTTAGGAACCCGTCGAATTCCCTCTTGATACCAGAAAACAGTGGTGGATCATTTACTGTTTTCTGAGTGTTTCTTAAGAAGCCTTGATTATTTGCTTGGTTCATTTCTAAATCAAGGTTTTCGAATTTTTGAATTAAATCTTCAACTTCGTTCAATTTGTAACTTATTATTTACTTTTGAATATTTTAAATAATGATATTTGAAATAGATGTTCTAATAAAAAGATATTTCTATTATAATATTGTATGTAAAGTCGAACTGGCTCTCTCCAATTGTAGTGGTGCCGTCGAGTAAACTGAATATTATAATATAGTATCTTACTGGTTAAAATTTAATTCCAAATAATATTATGGATTTCTCACGTAATCTGGTAATTTTATTCAAAAGTCTTGCACAAGTGTCCCAATATGATAAATGGTATGGTATGAGTCTGGTAAAGTTTTTTTTTTTTTTTTTTTTTTTTTTTTTTTTTTTTTTTTTTAACCTGGTAGAATTAGCCTGAATCGAGTTGAATATTTCCTTAAACTGGTAGCGATATCCTAAAGCTGGTAGCAATAATCTAAAATTGTGAGTATTCCAAAGTCGGTAGTGTCAAAAGTGGGTAGCTTCTAAAAATCCTTGGTAAAAATATCTGGTAAAAATATCTTGATTCAAGCCACAAATAAGCCACAAAAGAGTCACGTGTTTTAAATATTTTTTATTGATTTATAACGTATTTTTGTTTGTTTAAAAGGTAATTGTTATTATAAAGTTTTGGTAAAAAAATAGATTATAAATCAACACTTCAATAATAACACTAAAACACAAAATAATAGTTTTAAAGAACAAGTTTTATTAATTTTTTAAATATTAAAATCTTTATTTATTTTAAAGTGTTATTAACAAGAAATCGTTAATAACAATTACATCGATTAAAATACATGAAATTTGATAACTATTTATATTTTTATCTTATTATATTTATAATATATAATTCCTATTGAATTATATTATCTAGCTATTTATTTAAAAACAATACTAACCTAAACTAATAATAAATAATTAACTATTACTAAATAAAGAGAATTATAATTAATAACTAAAATAAATATAATCAATTCTAATTGAGTTCATTTATTATTTATTTATTATTTAAATATTATTAGTAAATTTATTATATATTTTCTATTTAAAAATAATATAAAAGTTGTCATAATTATTTAATATAAATTTAGCATAAAATGCCGTAAGTTTCAACATGACTAATTGCATAGTTTCATGTTGTTAATTTATCTTGTGAAAAACCTTAACTCTTATTATTTAAATTAAATTACATAAAAAGAAATGATTTTCAAATACTAGTTTCACAAGAGAAATTTTTAATTTATTAGTATGATTGGGAAAAAATCGAAATTATGTTAAAAATATTTTCAATAATTTTATACACGTGATTTCAAATAAATTTATTTTAATTTTACTTAAATTTATGATTAAATTTAATTAAAATTATTTAAAGATATTAATAATATCTTTACAATTATGCATCAAGAAACTGCGAAAATCCAAAATTATCTGATTGGAAAGAACTCCGTGAGATCGGGTCAATGGTTAGCGCCTATACCCTGAGGTCAATAGTCCGGAGTTCGATTCCACCTTACCACCCATTATAATCCATTTGACAGCCTAACTCTAAATCGAACAAGTCATCGTCTACACTATGATCGTGCTTCTCAGTTGTACGTATACATTGCCTGAAGCGGGGTGATTCCTGCGTATTGTAAATCCTCATTAGTTAATGTATCTGCGTGTTCATCACGTGTTAGGATAGATTTCCTAATTTGGAGAAAGGTAATGTAGTAAATAAATAATAATGTTATAGTGTATGTAGTTGTGGCTTGCCGTATCCATCATCTTCAAATCTTGTGGTTCTGTAATCCGTGACTGAGAGCGTCGACACCGAAATGGTATGGCATGGGAGCAATTTGTTGTATCCTGATACACCCGATATAAAGTTTGTCTGATATTAGTTGTCTGTTGTGGCTGGGATGATATGATCAAGACCTACAAGGGATAGTCTATAAAAAAAAAAAAAAAAAAAAAAAAAAAAAAAAAAAATCTGATTGGAAAAAAGTTTTAAATATTTTTAAATATTTAAATTCAACAAAAAATTTTAAAATTAAATATGATGGGTTAGGTGATATCAATGCATATTGTGATGCAGATTTTGCTGGTGACACCAAGGATAGAAAATCTACTTCTGGCTGTTTAATCCTCATGGGAAAATCTGCTATTTCGTGGCATAGTAAGAAACAATCCGTTGTGGCAACGTCCACCGCTGAGGCTGAGTACATTAGCACGTCCGAATGTACTAAGAAAGTCTTGTGGATTAGAAATATCTTAGAAGAATTATTCAACTACAATCATTCCGTAACCATATTTACAGACAACATGGCCAGCAAGAAGAGTATCGAGAAAGGTGAAGTGAATACCAAATTAAAACATATAGCTATCAAATATCACTTCAATAGAGATAATATAATAAATAGGAAGATCAAGTTAATGTACAAAAACACTGAAGAAATGCTTGCTGATGTTTTAACCAAAAATGTAAATGGCCCCAAAATGAAGAAGTTTACAGACAAAATATTTTCGGAAAATTAACGATGGATACTTATTAACCAAACTTAATTTTATTTTGTAAAATTTAGTTTGAGGGGGGAATGCTATTATATCTAATCTAGAAACAAAATTTAATAAATGAATAATTTAAAAAATATAAATAATAATATAAAACAATGATTTAAATCAAATGTATAAATTAATGTATAAATTAATTTTAGTCTAGAACAAGCCACATAATTAGTATAAATACATGTAAATTTTCTCTTTAAATCTTTGTAATTACCTTTATATATTTTCATATATAAATATATAAATAAAATATATTTTAAATAAAATAACTTTAATTAAATAATAATAATCATTACTATAATAAAGTTTTCCTATATTAAAGTATAAATATTAATTTACTTTCATTAATGTTTAAATTAAATAATAAAAATATATAAATTAATTTCTAATAAGAAATACAATAAAAACTAGATTAATACATAAATTTATGCTTTTACTACATTTCTTAATTAACATAAATTTATTATTAATTAGAGTATTTATTTCTATTTGATATAAAACAAATATGTATAGTAACATATTTGTATATTTAATAATAATTATTAAATATTAAATTTATATCTTTTTGATAATAATTATTTTATTTTATTTTATTTCAATATGTATTATTATAATTATAATAAATATAATACTTTATTTCATATAAAATTTATATAGTTCTTTATATTAGAATATATAATTAATATATTACCTATTTCTTATAAATTAAATTATTTATATTAGAAATAGAAAACTCACTTGTAAAATTTTAGGAATTGGAATTATTATTTAATTGTACGAATATTATAATTTTATTAATAAAATTTACTAAACTACCATTATTTAAAACCCACTGCTTATAAATTATTGCACATAAAAGTCCCGCATATCAAATGCAATATCACAAGGAATAATTGAGTGTGTGTCATTTCGCAAAAATTTCATTTCGGAAAAGTTTCATTTCGCAAAATTTTAATAAATAGATAAATAAATAATAAAATAAATAAATAAATAAATAATAAAAAAATAAAAAAAAAAGAATTATAAAATATAAAATAAAAAATATAAAATAAAAAAAAAAAAAAAATAAAAAATATAAAATATAAAATATAAAATATAAAATATAAAATATAAAATATAAAATATAAAAAAAAATATAAAAATATAAAATATAAAATATAAAAAAAAATATAAAAATATAAAATATAAAAATAAAATAAAAAAAAAATATAAAGTATAAAATATAAAAATATAAAATATAAAATATAAAATAAAAATAAAAAATAAAAAAAAAATATATATATATATATATATAAAATAAATAAAAAATAAAAAAAAAATAAAAAAAATATAAAAATAAAAAATAAAAATAAAAAATAAAAAAAAAAAATTGTAGAATTATTTTTCTTTTCATAGATTATTGAATCAATAAATAATAATAGCAATTATAATAATAATAAAATTTAATAATTATATAAATTATAAAATTTTATTATTATTATAAATTTAATTATTTAATTTATTAATTGAAAAATAAAACTTTTAAATATTTAGATATTAAATATTAAAAAAAAAAAATAATTTTAAAAAGGATTTTTATGTAACAATATATTAAAAAAAAATTACTATAAATAAAAAATAAGCTCAATTTTATTTAAAATTTATATAATTAAATATATTGAATAAGATTGAATAATTGAAAATTAATTAAAAATATATCAATATTAATTTATTTTATCAATATTATTAAAAATATAAAAATATATTTTTTATTTTATTAAAATACTTATATTTAACATTAAATACCCAATAAAATAAAATATTTTTATATTTTTATTTAAATTAAATCAATTTTTAATTGAAAAATAAAACTTTTAAAATAATAATCAATATAATAAAGTTTTATCAAAAACCATTTAGTTTTTTTCTTTTTATTGTTAGTTATTTAATAATTATTTGTATATTGTGTTTTTCAAATAAATAACTTTTTTTTTTTTATTTTATTTTTTTTACTGGATTATTTATAAATATTTCTTTTATTAAAAAAATTTATTTAGCAATTTAAGATTTTTAAAATACTGCGCAAGGACTTAAAAGGTGTAAAATGATCAATTAATTATTTAAATATTATTTTTTAATATTTTTTTTAATAATTATATTTTAAATTTAACAATTATATTTTAAATTATTATCCTTTACATCTTTTAAATTATTAATACTTATTTTTTTTATATATATAAAATTCTTATATATATTTTAAAAAATTATAAAACGTTTAAAACATATAATAAAATATATATATATATATTTTTTTTTTTTAAAAAAATTTTTAAAATTTATTTATTTATTATAGTTTTATATATTTATTTTTATTTATTTAGTTATTTATTTAAATTATATATATTATTTATTTATTTTATTATTAATTTATTTATTTATTAAAAATTTTGCGAAATGAAACTTTTCGAAATGAAACTTTTTATGTAAATTTTCCGAAATGAAACTTTCCGAAATGAAAATTTGCGAAATGCTTTAAGGGGGAGGAGCATTTCGAAAAATTTCATTTCGGAAAAGTTTCATTTCGAAAAGTTTCATTTCGCAAAATTTTTAATAAATAAATAAATTAATAATAAAATAAATAAATAATATATATAATTTAAATAAATAACTAAATAAATAAAAATAAATATATAAAACTATAATAAATAAATAAATTTTAAAATTAAATTTTTTAAAAAAAATATACATATATATATGGACATATATATATTAAATATACATTATATAATAATAAATATTCATTAGAATTAACGCTTTAAAAAAATAAAATATTTTATCATATGTTTTAAACGTTTTATAATTTTTTAAAATGTATATAAGAATTTTATATATATAAAAAAAATAAGTATTAATAATTTAAAAGATGTAAAGGATAATAATTTAAAATATAATTGTTAAATTTAAAATATAATTATTAAAAAAAATATTAAAAAATAATTTTTAAATAATTAATTGATCATTTTACACCTTTTAAGTCCTTGCGCAGTATTTTAAAAAAATCTTAAATTACTAATAAATTTTTTTAATAAAAGAAATATTTATAAATAATTCAGTAAAAAAAAAAAAAAAAAAAAAAAAGATGAGGACATCATAAAAAAGGGAGTTAAAAGTAGCACAAAGTTAGGATGATTTTAGATGGTGTCAAAAATTAAAGAAAAATTAATATTTGCTTAAATTTTCTTAAAACTTATTTTTTAGTAATGAAATTTAGGGAATTAAAAAAAAATTAATTTTATTTATTTTTTATTAAAATAAATAGTCGTTATAAATAATTAAATATGGCTACGATTTTATAAATCGGGAAAAATAAAAATGATTATAAGTTTTTTATCAAAAATTGTTAACGCTAATCGCTTAACAATTTTTTTTCGTTTTCTTCTTTTTATACTGACAATTTCACTAAATTTAGAAGTTATTAAAATTAAAATTAAATTTAAAAGTTTATTGTATATAGTAGATTATTATTTTCAATTCTGCTAAATGATTTTTTAATTTGTTTATTCAACTATTCATTAACTAAACTAAAATTTATTTAAACAATTACTATTGATTCACTTATATAATTAAATATTAAGTTAAAACTATTAATTAATTTTTCATTAAATTTTAAAAATTTAATTAATCCAATAATGGATTAATTTAATCACAGTACAAGTATCGTCAGTTCTTGACACTGCCTCCTCCAGGAACCATTACTCCGGATGGTTAACAGTGGCACAAAATTTATCGTAAACGAACCTTTGATATCCGGCTAATACCGGGTCGTAATACTTGTCCTTATCAATAATATCTGCATCGACCCAATCTTGGGAATTATTCCTTCTAAGAACCAAGTATTGGTAGTTTCTCTTATACTTTCTTGAGCTAAGAATTCTAATTATTTCTGATGGTCGGTCCTTGGACGTGGAAGAAAATTCCGTGGGGTTATGACTTCTTTTATAGTAAGGCTCTAATTCACTAACATGAAATATAGGGTACATATTCGGAAATGGTGAGCTAGAAAGGTCCAAGCGAAAATTATTTTGTTCTGGGTAAACTCCAGTGATTTTAAAAGGACCATAACGTCGCGTTTGTAATTTATAAAATGGGAGTGGGTTGAAACTGGCAGGCTTTTTCAACCAGACTAGATTACAAAGTTGGTACTGGACCGGAGGGTTAGCAAGTTTCTTATCCTTAGCATTTAAGTAGTTTTCTTTTTGGATAGCTAGTATATGTTTTAGGTTAGCCAGATTGTGGGCAAAACTATCAATGTGGGGTGCTGCACCAAGTGAATGTACTAAGTCGGCGGTTTGAGGATTAGCGTACAGCTGGTAATTGTATAAAGCTAGGAATGGAGCTTGGCCAGTAGAAGCATGGATCGAATTATTGTAACAAAATTCAGCTAGGTATAACCACTTGATCCAAGACTCATTATCAAAATTTTCTAAAAAACAACGAAGGTATTGTTCCACATAAGCATTGGTTCGTTCAACCTGGCCAATAGTATGGTAGTGGTTAGTAGTAGCAAGTCTGTGGTCTACTCCTAAGAATTTCATTGTTTTCTTCCAGAACTTGCTGGTAAATTGGACTCCGCGGTCAGTAGTAATAATTAGTGTTAATCCATGTAACTTAAAAATATTTTGGAGGTATGCAGAGGCAGTTTCAGCTGCGGTTGGAACGTGATTAAATCCAACCAAGTGCACCATCTTAGTTAAGACGTCACGAACCACCATAATGCATCCTCGGTGGGAACGTTCCGTAGAGTTTTCGTTTAATTTTGGTTTAGAAGGTAAAGCTGTAATGAAGTCAATTTGTACCTGTTGCCATGGAAGTTCTGGTATGGGTAGTCTAACCATTTTTCCATAAGGTTTGTGTCGAGAATCCTTCATTTTGGCACAAATTTCACAGGATTGTACATAGTCTGTTACGTCTTTTTTCAAGTTTGGCCAGGTATACCAGCGGCGTATTAATTCATAAGTTCTCTTGATACCTAGATGACCAGCTGTTTCGTCATCATGATTAAGTTTCATGATGGTTTTTCTTAAGTTAGGGGGGACATATACCTTCCCTTCCCTCTCTAAGATAATTCCATCCTCGAGGGACCAGTTGTCCATGAAAGATTTATCCTTAGCTGCAAGTTTGGTTAAGATTTCTTGGGCCAGAGCATCTTGCAAATAACCCTGTTTAATGTCGTCAACAAAAAAAGATTCCTGGAATGTAATCAAACAGGCATCGTTCGAAGGGTTGTCGAAACCTTGAAATTTTTCGGGTGAAATGATAGGGCATTCATCCAAGTTCTGGCTGGCTAGTACTTCGTGGTCAACTCTACGGGAAAGTTGGTCAGCTTTACCATTCGACTTACCAGGTCTGTAGATAATGGTAAAGTCAAAAGCAGATAAGAATTCCTGCCAACGAGCCTGGCGTTGGGTAAGTAGTTGTGGTTTACTGGCAAAAAGTAAATTACGGTGATCAGAATAAACCTGGGTTTGGAATTTGCTGCCTAGAAGTAGGTGTCTCCATTCAACGAAGGCTGTCTTAATAGCTAAAAGTTCTTTCTCGGTAATAGAATAATTAATTTCAGCTTTAGAAAGACTTTTAGAATAGAAATAAACTGGATGTAGTAAATCGTCTTCGCCATATTGAGAAAGAACACCACCAATGGCAAAGTTGCTCGCATCGCATTCCACGATGAAAGGCTTGTCTTGGTTAGGATAAGCCAGAACAGGGGCGGAAACCAAAAGTTCTTTTAACTTGAGGAAAGCAGCCTGGCAGTCGTCGTTCCACACGAATTCAACATCTTTTTTGGTAAGGTGATGAATTGGTCTGGCAATTTTAGAGAAGTCTTTGATAAAACGGCGGTAATAATTGAAAAATCCGATGAAAGATTGAACTTCTTTAATGTTAGTAGGAGTGGGCCAAGAAGTAATGTCTTCGAGCTTGTGAGGATCAGTCTTGATGCCCTCACTGCTAACAATATTATAAAGTTTTGATTTAAAAAATAGATTATAAGTCAAAAATTATAATAACACTAAATAACACAAAAATGTTTTATAAACAAATAAGTTTTATTATATTTAGATTTTAAATTAATCTTTATTAATTATTAGTGTTATTAACAATAAATCGTTAATAACAATTACATCGATTAAAATACATGAAATTTGGTTAACTATTTATATTTTTATCTTATTACATTTATAATATATAATTCCTATTGAATTATATTATCTAACTATTTATTTAAAAACAATACTAACCTAAACTAATAATAAATAATTAACTATTACTAAATAAAGAGAATTATAATTAATAACTAAAATAAATATAAACAATTTCAATCGAGCTCATTTATTATTTATTTATTATTTAAATATTATTAATAAATTCTTATTATATTTTCTATTTAAAATTAATATAAAAGTTGTCATAATTATTTAATATGATTTTAGCATAAAATGCCGCAAGTTTCAACATGACTAATTGCATAGTTTCATGTTGTTAATTTATCTTGTAAAAAACCTTAACTCTTATTATTTAAATTAAATTACATAAAAAGAAATGATTTTCAATTACTAGTTTCACAAGAGAAATTTTTAATTTATTAATATGATTGAGAAGAAGTCGAAGTTTTGTTTAAAATTATTTGCAATAATTTTATACACGTGATTTTTAATAGATTTATTTCAATTTTACTTAAATTTATGATTAAATTTAATTAAAATTTATAAAGATATTAATAATATCTTTACAAATATGGCCGAGAAATTCCACTTCTTGTTTGTGGAATTCGCATTTAGAGATTTTGGCCACCAACTGGTTATCGATGAGAAGTTGCAGGACGGTTTGTACCTGTTTAACATGTTCATCGAAAGATTTTGAATAGATGATTATATCATCTAAGTAAACCTGAACGTATTTATTGATTACGTCTCGGAGAACAGTATTAATGAATCCTTGAAAAACAGCGGGGGCGTTGGTAAGACCAAAAGGCATCACAGTGTATTCATAGTGACCATATTTTGTGCGGAAGGCGGTTTTAAATTCGTCACCTTCACGAATTCTGATGAGGTTATAAGCACTTTTTAGGTCGAGTTTGCTAAAAATTTTCGAGCCTCTCATAGCTTCGAAAACAACAGTGATTAAAGGGAGTGGGTATGAGTTCCGTAGGGTTTGTTGGTTTAACTTCCTATAGTCGATACATAGGCGGAGCTCCCCATTCTTCTTTCTTTGGAATAGCACTGGATGTGCGGCAGGAGAGATGGATCTTCTTATGAATCCATTTGCCAAGTTGTCCTTGAGGTATTTCTGAATTTCTTCATCCTCTTCCTTGGACGTAGGATATATTGGACCATAAAAGAAAGTGGCACCTTCCTTCAATTCTATTGCACAATCGTAAGGTCTATGCTTAGGTAGAGTATTTGCCAATTTTTCGTTAAATGCCTCAATCCAAGCAGAGTAATATTTCTTTACTAATTCTTCGGTAGTTAATTCTAAATCTTCTTGGGGCATTGGTCCTTTAGTAGTAATAGTGATATTAAGAACACAGCGATGTCTTGAACTTCTCCTATAGGGTTGTCTTGCCCGTTGTGGTCTGGGAAGATTGTCTCTAGCTGAAACGGTGCCTAGGGTATTTCCGTAGTGTCGTCGTTCTATTTCTGGCTTAGAGATTTTATCAGTGGCCAAAAGTTCTTTTATAGGGTTTCCGGAGGGTAACCCTTGTGATTCTGGTAGTTCTGGTTCAGAATAATCCACGCAGGCAGAAATTTCTCCTATCTGATTTCCGGAGGATTGCGTGTATCTAGTTACGACTGAATCATTTTTTGCTGGTTTAACTAAGAGTTCTTGTAAACCTTTTGTGGTTACCAGTTCTTTAAAATTTGTACTGTTTCTAATATTAACGGTTATCAAACATGTGTTATCTTTCGTAGAGTAGTCTAGGTGGTCTCTTCCCTGATTGACTATCTTGGTGGTTCTTTTTCCATGGTTATCATAACTAGTATAGATTCTATGCTTCTCTAGGAAATTTTGTCCTAAGAGTATAGTGTGTTCAAAGTGTTCGGTAATATTAAAACTAGTAGTGAATGTGAATGGTTTAGCTATTTTGTCATGCGAACCTTTAACCACAAGAGGGATGTTAATACTTACTTTGTCGGTTATAGTTCGTAAGGTTGGCTCATTTCCGATTACCTTGACTGAAGTGAACTTTTCTTTTACGTTAATCTTTAATTCTTTAACTAATTTTGGAGGGATAATATTTATACTAGAACAAGGATCTAAACAAATTAAGACTTCTTTACACCATGTGGGATCCCTAGGGTTGTTGATAGTTCCATTAAGAACAACAAAATTTTCTGGTACTTCTCTTGTTAGCTTAGGGACTTCACTTACTAACATGGTAGTTGGTAGAGGGTTATTATTGCTTGAGAAGATTTTGCTTGGTCTTCTGAAGTTTCCTCGGTCAGACGTAGGGTTGTCGTTCTGATATGCTTTTCCTTTTCCTAAGGAATCTTCCTTACCTTTTTCCTTGAAAGAAGAAAATTGCTTGTGCTTCTTCTTCCCATTTTCTCTTTTATTGTTGTCTTCTCTTTCTCTCTCGTTTATGAAGACTCTATATTCGGTACTGTAAATCCCTAATAAAGATGCGACTAGGGCTCGGTTATCTTGGCGGCTATCTCTTTTCTCTAACCTCTCATCGTAGTACCTCTTCTGGTCAATGTCGCATCGGATCAAGCAACGAGTTAGGTCCTTGAGAGAAACTTTAGTAGGGTTATCGGCTTCCAATTTCATGAATTCTTTTTGTACGGAAGGCCTAACTTGGTAGTTCAATATTCCTTTTCTTTGTTCTTCCGTACAACCAATAGCTCTAGTAAGTCTATTAAATTCTGCCAAGAAGTCGTATACCTTTCCCCATTCGTGTTTTAGTTTTAGTAGCTTGGATTTCATGAGTTCTTTGTCTTCTTCTAGTTGGAAATCTGTCCTCATTTCTTCAAATAGTTTTGCAACGTCAGGATGTTTCTCTTGGCCTTCCTTCTGGGTAGCTTGGTACCATAAGGCAGCACTTCCTCGTAGTCGGTCAGTAACATAATATACCTTTGCTTGTTCATCGTAAAGGTATCTATTGGCGTATCGATAGAAGTGGCTTCTGCATCTATCGATAAAAGTGTTTACTTCTATGGCTTCTCCATGGAAGTAAAAAGGTGGTTCCGGTTGAGGGATTATAGTATCCCTCATGACTACGTCGCCGTCTTCGTCCCTGGGAGTCTTAGGAGATTGGTTTAGTCGGATGTGGCTATTAATGTAATTAGCCACTTTTTCTTTAGCATCCTCAATGCTCTCGATGCTCTGCTTTTCGACTTTGTCAATCCTAGATGTATCTTCGTCGAATTTGTCCTTGACGGCTTTCCCAAAAGTGTTGAACCTCTCTTCCAAAGAGGTTAGTTGCGTATCCACCTTGGTAGTATGTTTATTGAGGGTTTCCACGGTAGAAGCTAAGCCCTCTATCATCTTCTTTAAAGTGTTGAACTGAGTCGTCTGAAGAGTTGTCTCAGTCTTTTCTATCTTCTTTGTTTCTTCAACCTTTTTTGTTTCCTTGCTGGTTGAAGCTTTTGGTGTTTCCGACATGATAATTTCTCTTATTGTTTTGATTTTTTTTTTTTTTTTTTTTTTTTTTTTTAATTCGGTAAATCTTCTCTAAAAGCGTTAACAATATCAAAAATTAAAGAAAAATTAATATTTGCTTAAATTTTCTTAAAACTTATTTTTTAGTAATGAAATTTAGGGAATTAAAAAAAATTAATTTTATTTATTTTTTATTAAAATAAATAGTCGTTATAAATAATTAAATATGGCTACGATTTTATAAATCGGGAAAAATAAAAATGATTATAAGTTTTTTATCAAAAATTGTTAACGCTAATCGCTTAACAATTTTTTTTCGTTTTCTTCTTTTTATACTGACAATTTCACTAAATTTAGAAGTTATTAAAATTAAAATTAAATTTAAAAGTTTATTGTATATAGTAGATTATTATTTTCAATTTTGCTAAATGATTTTTTAATTTGTTTATTCAACTATTCATTAATTAAACTAAAATTTATTTAAACAATTACTATTGATTCACTTATATAATTAAATATTAAGTTAAAACTATTAATTAATTTTTCATTAAATTTTAAAAATTTAATTAATCCAATAATGGATTAATTTAATCACAGTACAAGTATCGTCAGTTCTTGACAGATGGTATCTATTTTTTTTGTTTTATATTTTAATATTTTATATTTTATATTTTATATTTTATATTTTATATTTTATATTTTACATTTTTATTTTTTTTTTTATTTTTTATTTTTTATTTTTTATTTTATATTTAATATTTTATATTTTATATTTTACATTTTTATTTTTTTTTTATTTTTTATTTTTTATTTTTTATTTTATATTTAATATTTTATATTTTATATTTCATATTTCATATTTTATATTTCTATATTTTATATTTTATATATTTTTATATTTTATATTTTATATTTTATATTTTATATTTTATATTTTATATTTTATATTTTATATTTTATATTTTATATTTTATATTTCATATTTCATATTTTATATTTATATTTTATATTTTATATTTTATATTTTATATTTTATATTTTATATTTTATATTTTATATTTTATATTTTATATTTTACATTTTTATTTTTTTTTTATTTTTTATTTTTTATTTTTTATTTTATATTTAATATTTTATATTTTATATTTCATATTTCATATTTTATATTTCTATATTTTATATTTTATATATTTTTATATTTTATATTTTATATTTTATATCTTATATTTTATATTTTATATTTCATATTTCATATTTTATATTTTATATTTTATATTTTATATTTTATATTTTATATTTTATATTTTATATTTTATATTTTATATTTTATATTTTATATTTTATATTTTATATTTTATATTTTACATTTTTATTTTTTTTTTATTTTTTATTTTTTATTTTTTATTTTATATTTTATATTTTATATTTTATATTTTATATTTTATATTTTATATTTTATATTTTATATTTTATATTTTATATTTTATATTTTATATTTTATATTTTATATTTTATATTTTATATTTTATATTTTTTTTTTTTTATTTTTTATTTTTATTTTTTATTTTTATATTTTTTTTATTTTTTTTTATTTTTTATTTTATATTTTATAATTTTTTTTTATTATTTATTTATTTATTTTATTATTTATTTATCTATTTATTAAATTTTTGCGAAATGACACACACTCTATAAAAATATAATATTAATAAAATATAATATACTATATCATAATATCATGTAATATAAATAATTACTAGATATGTATTTAATATTAATAAACCTTAATTAATATATTAATATGTCTATCACAGTATTATTTACCTATCATTATTTATTTACTTATTTATTTAATCATTTATTTATTTATATTTATATTATTATAATATTTATTTAACTATTTATTTATTTAATAATAATGAAAATATTGGTTTACTGGTGAATATGTGTATATAAAGTTATTCTATTTTATAATATTAACTTAATATTATTAAACTATTAATTATTTCTATTCTAAATTAACCTTTTAATTTTACATGAATAAAATATTTTTATATTTTATTAATTTCTTTAATTCGATTTAAATATTGCTAAAATAATTTCTTAATTATATTTGTAAACAAATAATTTCTCCTCTAAAACTAAGTATTTAATATTATTACACCGTTAATATTAGATGTTTCTAAAGCATCTCTTATAATATATGGTTTATATATTACCATTTGTATGATGGAAACCTTTCTCTTGAAGGGTGATATTATACCATCTCAAATTGTGTGAATACATCTTATATATTTGGTTTTATATCACTTTCAATTATAACAGTAACAAAATCCAATGATTGTTAAAAAAATTGATACTTTAATCGATATTGCGAGTAATAATTGGATTAAATTATTCAAAACAAACAAAATGTAAAGATTTAATAAAATCCTTAATAATTAATTACATAATAATTAATTAATGTAATAAAATTACATAAATTTATGAAAATTAATTATAAATTTATATAAACAAAAAACTTTACAAAAGGAAAAATTATTATGTAAATAGTTTTGGATAAGAAATTTAATTTAGATAATTAATTTAAGTTAGTTAATTTAGTCTAGTTTATTTAATTTAGTTAATTTAGTTAATTTATTTAATTTAGTTTAGTTAGTTTAAATTATTTTAAAATTAATTTCGGAATAGTTTTAAATAGTTAAAATTAGTTTAAATAGTTTATAAAAATAGGCTTTGAATTGTATTAATAATATTTAAATAATAAATAAATAATAAATGAGTTCTTATTGAATTTAATTATTATTGCAAATAAGTTGAAAGTTTATTGAATTAATTATTGTTTAGTTTTAGTTAATTATTATTTAATAAAATTATAAATAAATTTTTTGTTTATAAATAAATAATAATATATGTAAATTAGATAGGAATGATATATTCTAATGTAATCATGAAAGAAATATAAATACATGTAAATTTCATTATTTAAATCGATGTATTAGTTATTGACTATTAAATAGTTAATAATAATAAGAGATTTAATTTTTTTAATTAATAAAGATTTAACCAAACGTAATATCTTGTACCAAAACTCTGCTTTCCTGAAGTAAACTATCAGAAAATTTCTGGGACTACACAATTACTTATGGAAACTATTTATATAATTGTAATGGAGCTTAGTTATCCTTTATTAACTCAGTAGGTCAACACCAAGAAGTTAATGAATAAAATTGTTTTATAAAAGTTTTATTTTATTTCTATTTATTAATTTATTTATTTATTATTATTTATTATTTTTTATTAAAAAATAAAAAAACAAGAGATTATTATATTTACTAATTTAAAATAAAAACACGAATTAAAAAAAATATTTTTAAAGAGAAATTAACTCGTATTTATACAAATATTTTTCTAAAATATTTTCTATGATATGATTTTAAACTAATTAAAATAATTTGATTAGGAAAATTGATAAAAATAAATGAAGTGATTTTAAACCAATTAAAACAGATTAACTATTTTTAAGATTCGTTACAATAATAAGACACCTCATCAAATTTCTAATAACAATATTCCTGATGAATGTTTTTACAACCGCAAAGCTAAATTAGACCATTTAAGAACCTTTGGTTGCATAGCTTATTACAAAAATTTTGATCAAAACAAAAACAAATTACATTCTAACTCTAATAAAGGAATTTTTCTTGGATTTGACGAAAAAACTCATAGTTATTTAATTATGGATTTCAATAATTATAATCTACATTCTGTCAGAGAAATATTCTACATTGAAGATGAATCTGAAAATATTTCATTATCTAATTCAGTTGCAGATAAAAATGAATATCCAACATTTTTAAAATATGACTTTAATTTCATCAAATATTCTTCAATTAATAAAAACTTTTATTTCCCAAATAATAATGGAAATAATTCAGATATTAATAAAAATATAAATTTATATACATAAATCAATGTAAGATCGTATGATGCTATAAGATAAATCTATGTAATTAAATTATAAATTTATTTCTACTAATTATAAATATAACTTTACATTAATAAATTAATGTACTGAATTCTTTTAATATAAATAAATAAATAAATAAATAAATAATATAATAATATATATAATTTCTCATTTATATTCGCGTGTTTCTACCGATAGTCAGTCAATAAAAGTTATTTATTTAAAATATATTTTATTTACCTATTTATATATAAAAATATATAAAGGTAATTACAAGGATTTAACGAGAAAATTTTACATGTATTTATACTATATTTTATGGCTTGTTCTACATTAAAATTAATTTATACATTAATTATTCATTGTTTTACATTATTATTTTTATTTTTTAATTTATTCATTTATTAGATTTTGTTTCCAGATTAGATACAATAACAAATAACATTCCCCCCTCAAACTAAATTTTATAAAATAAAATTAAGTATGATTAATAAGTATTCATCATTAATTTTCCAAAAATATTTTGTCCGTAAATTTCTTCATTTTGGGGTCATTTACATTTTTGGTCAAAACATCAGCGAACATTTCTTCAATGTTTTTGTACATTAATTTGATCTGATTATTCATTATATTATCCCTATTGAAGTGATATTTGATAGCTATATGTTTTAGTTTAGTATTCACTTCACCATTTTCAATACTTTTCTTGCTGGCCATGTTGTCGGGTAAATAAGGCTACGGAATGATTATAGTTGAATAATTCTTCTAAGATATTTCTAACCCACAAGACTTCTTTGTACATTAGGACGTGCTAATGTACTGAGCCTCAGCTGTGGACATTGCTACAACAGATTGTTTTTTTACTGTGTCACGAAATAGCAGATTTTCCCATAAGAATTAGGCAGCCAGAAGTGGATTTTCTATCCCTGGTGTCACCAGCAAAATCTGTATCATAATATGCATTGATATCTCCTAACCCATCATATTTAATTTTAAAATTTTTCGTTGAATTTATTAAAAATCTCAATATTTGTTTATTTATTAACTTTATTTATTTGAAGCAAAAGGCTTATTTATTAAGAATACATAATTTAATGCTATTTATACATACAAAATACATTTGATAAGATCATACATATTTTAATACATTAAATACATGTTTTAATATTAACTATATAAAAGAGGCTTATAAAAATAAAAATTTTTTAAAACTATATTCATAAACTATATAAACTATATATTAAAATTATATATCCTATTTATTTATAATAAACTATTTAATATATAAAATTATAATAAAAGCTGTAATAAAATAAAAATATTAATTAAAATGTTAATTAAGTTTATAAACTAAAAATTGTTATGGTTCATTG
Source organism: Neocallimastix lanati (nom. inval.) (assembly GCA_016946835.1). Lineage (NCBI taxonomy): Eukaryota > Fungi > Neocallimastigomycota > Neocallimastigomycetes > Neocallimastigales > Neocallimastigaceae > Neocallimastix > Neocallimastix lanati (nom. inval.). The sequence goes on along the minus strand of JACVTC010000022.1, from coordinate 28,671 downwards.
GGAAAAACAAAATTTTTTTTTATACACAAAAGATAAAGATTTAAAATATTTATTTACACAATAACAATTTTATAATTTATTTATTTATTTAAATTTTAAAGTAATTACATTATTTATTAAACTAATTAAATTTTATTAGCTAAATTATTACTATTCCTAATATTAATATTAATATTATTACTTATATTATTACTAATATTATTACTATTTTTATTTTATTATTATTATTATTTTTATTATTATTATTATTATTTTTATTATTATTATTATTATTATTTTTATTATTTTTTGTAACGAAATCTTCAGTTAGTAAAATTAGAACTTTGGTTCAATGGTTAGTTACATTGACCATGACCAATACTTCATGGGTTCGACTCACACCTCAACCCATTTTGCATCAATAATTATTTTATTAATTATTTTATTAATTATTTTATTAATTATTAATAATATCTTCTTGAATATTCTTTCTGTATAAAATTATAGAAAGTTAAAGATTCTTTCGGTTCGTAATTCAACCGAAATGAATTTAGAAATTCTTATTATATAAATTATTTTATTCTTTTTTGATAAGATTCATTTTCATCAATTAAAATCTATATTTTAGAAACTTTACATTATTAATTATTACAAACATATTTCTAAATATTTCTTTAAAATTATTTTTACATGTTAAAACTGTTTTTCCGTTAAAAGTATAAATAGTGCGAACTTCACGAATGAAAATATTTTTCTTCGTGCTTTTATTAATAATAATTAACGTATAAGTAATTCGAAATATTACCTTGTTGATTAATATTAATAATTATTTTAAATTTTATAATTAATAAAAAATATTTCTAATAAAACGAATTATTTATACAGATAGTGTAAACCTATTGAGTTTTCTCCTTTCTGTGTTTCTATATCTCATCCCGCCTTTACAATAGAAGCACCTCCGTTACAATAAAAGCACCTGCTAATCCAAGCCCTCAATACCTTTACGCTATTTCTCAGACATTCTACCGTACTTTTAGGAATTCTACCTTATCAATAACTTTTGGCAATCGTTGGGTTTCTACTTTTACTATTCTACTATTAAAGAACAAATACCTACTCTTCCGGTTCTCTCTATCTTAGTCTAATAATCTTTGAATAAATCCTTTTATCTACTATCTCTTTAATACCGGACTTCTATATCTTTTAATCTCGGATTTTATCTCCTCCCAGACGAATAATTACTGCCTATTGATTCCTATTCAAATTATCACCTTGTCTGTTTTGAGTTACCCTCACTATTATATAATTCAATCCTTTGTATCTATTATATTACCGGATAATCCTAATCCTATGGTTGTTGAAATTAATTCTTATAACAAAAATTCTTGTACTACCCGATCAAATAATTCAAATTAAATTTGTACTACCCTATTAAGATAAAACTTGCATTACCTTAACCTTTTAAAAAAAAAAAAAAAAAAAAAAAAAAAAAAATTTTAGATAATATTAAATTAATCTTGTATTACCTTAACCCTTCAAAATTAATTCTAATATTTACCCAACAAAATTAATTAATAATTAGATAAATAATATTAAATTAATTTAATAAGAAAAAAAAATTTTTAATTTTTAGATAAATATTTTAGATTAATTTAGTGAATAAATCAATTAGTTCTAGATAAATAAAAAAAAAAATTTTTTTTCATTTAATTTATTAGAAAAATAATAAATTTTTTAAATTAGCTTAGTATAAAAAAAAAAAAAAAAAAAAAAAAAAAAAAAAAAAAAAAAAAAAAAATAATAATAATAATAATATTAATAATTGTAATAATAATTTTTTTATTTTTAATTATTTTAATAAATTACTTGCTTGAAATAATAGCAAGAAAAACCTGTGCCATTTTATTTTTTATTTATTTATTTAAAAAGCGTTTATACGAGCGAATAGAGCTCATATACAGAGTTAGAAGAATTGTCTTCTTTAGTGTTGCACTCGACGAATAGATTTGGTTCTAGACTAGGTAAAACTCTATAAGAGAGCACCGTAGCCTATTATAAAGGAAAACGGTTCTAGGTTTGCAACAACTCTGGCGAATAAGGAGCTTACGTCACCGAAGGCGTAAGATTAAAATTATATAGTATTTTAAAATTTTATTTCGTGCTTACTCGCGGCACTAGTTATAATAGTACTGACGGTTTTTTCTATAGTTGTGAGTCAATAGTACTATTCTATTTTATCAATTAATAATTTTATAATTAATATTATAATTTTATAATTAAGAAAACAAAGATTAAAATATAAATATAAGGTTTATACGACTTCCAAAGCGACAGAAGTTGGTCTCTGTTTTCGTAACATTTTAGTGTTCAGATACTATTGATATAGGGGAAAAATAATTTGTTTTATTCTTTTCAGCTAACAATAAGTTAGACATAATAAAGAATCTAACAATATTACTTCCTTTTGTTTATAAGACATTAACAATCGATTTTATCTGCGTTATCACTAAAAGGCTAAAGGAACTTATCGTATAAAACTTTGATAGATTATATATTTAGTTGGTCCAATACTATATAATCTAGTTTATATTTCAGTAATTTTTGATAAATAATTATAAAATAGAAATATTTAATTATAAAATATTATAAAGTGTTATTAAAATTTTGTGTTCTTATCCATTAACCTTGGAAACCTACCAATAAACAACTTTTGAACTTTTGGAATCGCTACTACCTATCTAACTTTTGGATTATTGGAATCTCTACTACCACTTTGGGAACTTCTGGATTCTACCGCCTATTCTTTACCTTTGAAAACTTATTCTACTTTACCTTATTTATTTTAATATGGACAACTATTATCAAGAAAATCCTACTTTTAAGGACGGTTTTGTTGGTGATCGTCGATTCTTTAAAGGATTTCTAGCTAAAATGGAACTTATTTTTATGATTCAACCAGAAAGATTTGCAAACGATGAAGCTAAAGTAATCTATATCATTTCTCGTTTGTATGGAAACGCCATGAATTGGGCTGCTACCCTTATTGAAAACCAAGATCCTTGTCTCCTTAATTATAATCAATTCATTGCTAGATTAAAATCAGTATTTGGAAGCTACGACTCTACCTTTATTGCCAACCAGAAATTAAGAACAATCAAACAAAAACGAATTGGTGAAGTCAGAAATTATATTTTAGAATTTAATAAATACGCCGATGAATCTTCTTGGAATGAAGAAGCCAAGATGGACGCCTTTCTTGCCGGTCTACATGACCATATTGCTACTAGAATTTTAGAAATGTTTCCTGGACCTCAAACCCTCTTTGCTATGCAAACAATTGCATCGAGAATCGATAATCGTATTTCTACTCACAGACAATTCTCCAATCTTCAAGGTCAAAATTCAAATAATAGTACTAATAATAAAAATAAAAAAGGCAAAAAATCATTCTTTTTCCAAAAGCAATTTAAATCCAAACCTCATGGACCTCTATCTCAAGAAGAAAAAGAAAGAAGAAGAAGAGAAAATCTTTGTTTGTATTGTGGATCCTCTGAACATTCTCTCGACAATTGTCCACTTAAAAATAAATATAAAAATAAAAATAAACCTTCATCAAGTAGCACTTATGTTTCTAATCCCGAATCAAAACCTATTTCTAGACCTAGAGTTTCTGACTCAAATCTTCCTATTTACGAATTTTCTTTAAGTATTGATAATACAAATTCTACCGCTAAAATTCTACTCGATACTGGTTCTCAAATCAATTTAATGGATATCTACTATATTAAAGAAAATAATATCCCGTATTCAACTAAAACTAATTTCCCTAATGTATCTGGCATCGGTGGAAAGCAAACTATTCTTGGAAAAACTCTTCCTATTTCCATCACTTATAATAACCATAAATGTAAAACTCAATTCTATGTGGTTGACCTTCCTTCTTATTGCGCTATTTTAGGTTTCGAATGGATTTCTACTCACAATCCTGATATTGACTTCAAAAATAAAGTCTTAAGATTTAATTCCAATTATTGTGTTGAAAATTGTATAATCATCCCTAACTCCTTTACTTCTTATGTTCCTTTAAATACTACTAAACAAAATGTCAAAAATGAAAATGAAGAAATCAATAATAAAATAAGCAAATCATTACCAAAAAAATTACTTCCATTTATAGACACTTTCAGTGAAATATACACTAATGATTCACCTTCTTATTGTCCTTTTGATAGCGAGATTAAACCCAAACAAAATGATAAACTTCATTATGACCCAATTTATCCCCTAACTGAAAAAGAATCTCTAGTCTTAAAGAAATATATTAAAGAAAATGAAAACAAAAAATTTATTAGAAAATCTAAATCTCCAGCTGCTGCTTCTGTTTTATTTGTTCCCAAGAAAGACATAAATGACCTCTTCCGTATTCATAAACCACCCTCCGATTTTTTTTCCGATAAAGATTCTCAATTCTCTTCAAAATTTTGGTCAGCTATTTGTAAATCCTTCAATATCACAACGAAACTTGCTTCTCCCTTTCATCACCAAACCAATGGTTTAACGGAGAGGGTGAACTCCGTTATTGAACAATACTTAAGATGTTATTCAAACTTTAAAGGTTCTGATTGGTATAATTTTTTATTCCTAGCAGAATTCAGTTATAATAATTCAATTCAAGAATCAATTAAGCACTCACCTTTTTATGCAAACTATGGATATAATCCAAGATATTCACCATCAATTCCAAACAGTACAGATGTTCCTAGAGCTGATGAATTTACAAAAGACCTTTCAGAATTATTCAAAACACTTAATGGAAATTTACAACAAGCAAGAAAAAAGCAAGAAGAATTCGCAAACAAACATCGTATTGAAGCTCCAAACTTTAAACCTGGTGATAAAGTGTGGATTAATAGTTCACTTATAATTCATAATGGAAATAAAAAACTTAAACCCAGAAAACTTGGTCCATATAAAATCATTAAGAAAATTTCTCCCGTTTCATATAAGTTAGACTTACCAAAAGAAATCAGAATCCATCCTGTAATACATGTTTCTAAACTTGAACCATTTTATGAAGATCACTTTGGACGAAAGAAAGAACCACCACCACCGATAATTATTGACAATGAAGAAGAATACGAAGTTGAAAAAATTCTTGATAAAAGAAAACATTATGGCAAAACCCAATATCTTATTAAATGGAAAGGCTATCCTTTATCTGAAGCATCTTGGGAACCCGAAGAAAATTTAAATTGCCCTAAACTCTTAAAAGAATTTAACAAAAATAACTAAAATTAAAACTTGAAAATGAATCTTTACTTTATTAATATTAAACTTATATTAATTTATTAATATCAATATTACTAAATATTATTTTATATTATTAAATATTATTAATACTCATGTATTCTTATTATATATTATATTCATGTAACTTTATTAATATCATGTAATTTTATTCAAAAAAAAGTTCGTACTATAAAATGGTTAATTAATTATTTTTATTTTATTATATTTTATTTTATTTTAATTTAGTTTAGTTTAGTTTAGTTTGCTTAATTTTAGTATAGTTATGCCTAACTGTTAGATTCGTCTGGTATCCGAATCCTGGAGGCGGACCATGTAACGAAATCTTCAGTTAGTAAAATTAGAACTTTGGTTCAATGGTTAGTTACATTGACCATGACCAATACTTCATGGGTTCGACTCACACCTCAACCCATTTTGCATCAATAATTATTTTATTAATTATTTTATTAATTATTTTATTAATTATTAATAATATCTTCTTGAATATTCTTTCTGTATAAAATTATAGAAAGTTAAAGATTCTTTCGGTTCGTAATTCAACCGAAATGAATTTAGAAATTCTTATTATATAAATTATTTTATTCTTTTTTGATAAGATTCATTTTCATCAATTAAAATCTATATTCTAGAAACTTTACATTATTAATTATTACAAACATATTTCTAAATATTTCTTTAAAATTATTTTTACATGTTAAAACTGTTTTTCCGTTAAAAGTATAAATAGTGCGAACTTCACGAATGAAAATATTTTTCTTCGTGCTTTTATTAATAATAATTAACGTATAAGTAATTCGAAATATTACCTTGTTGATTAATATTAATAATTATTTTAAATTTTATAATTAATAAAAAATATTTCTAATAAAACGAATTATTTATACAGATAGTGTAAACCTATTGAGTTTTCTCCTTTCTGTGTTTCTATATCTCATCCCGCCTTTACAATAGAAGCACCTCCGTTACATTTTTATTATTGTTTTGTGTTATTTTTTTATATTTAGAAGAAGTTATTTTCTTCAGATATTTATATTCGATTTCATTTTTAAAGTTTAATATCTTGGAAATGAAAAAGAATTTAAGTATTTAATTAAAAGAATTATTAATTCATTCTTAATTAAATGTTAAATAAAATTATTAATAATATGTTTAATATAAATTCCATAAAGGAATAAAAAATTATTATTTAAAAAGATATTATAAAGATTTTAATTAAATAATATCTGGAGTAAATAATTAAAAAGTTTTTAATAAAATTTTTAATTAAAAGTTTACAAAAATATTAATTGAATTTTATAAAAGATAATAAATTATTTAATGATAATTTATTTTAAGTTTAATAAAAATTAATATTAATTTATAGTGTTATTGAAAGTTAATAATAATTAATTTGATAAAAATATAATAAAAATATAAAATAATTTTAATATAGATTCAATAAAGAATTTGTTAATATAAATTTTTGAAGAGTTTATATGTATTTTAATATTAATTTAATTAAGATTCAGTAATGATTTTATAAAAAATATTTTTATAAAGATTTTAATTAATATTATAAATTTTAATTAATTTATAATATTATATAATAAAATTTTTAATTTAATTCAGGGAAGAATATAAGAAAGTTCCATTAGTAAAGAATATAAACTTAATTATGGTTAAGTTATGTCTAAACATAACAAAATAAGTAATTTATAGTCATTCTTTACTAAAATACTAATTTTCTAACACCCCCCCCTAAACATAGTATTATAAAATCTTTGTTTAATAAGAAAATTTGCAATTTTTTAATATTTTTATATCCTTATTAATTTGCTAATAGTTCTTACTTATCTGTAGTAGTACAACCTAAAATTTTTTCAGCTAACGAATCAGATTTAAATTCAAGCGTATGTACATTAGAATTAAATTTCAAATTTTGCTTATCCATATTAATTTTTGATTTTTGATCAATTTTTGACAAATTTTTATTATTAAAAAAATTTTTTTTTCTGAGAATATATTTTTCATCATATTGTAACGATATCAGCTGTAATAATTCTATTAAGAACTAACTCAAAACAGAATTATTAACTACAACTTAACGACTAATTCATTAAGTTTTGAAAAATAAAATAAAATAAAATTTATACCTTTTAGAGTTTATTATAAAATTAATTATAATAATAACGCGAAACACAAAAGAAGATATATTAGTTTAAATCTGGTTTTTTAAATATGTTTTTTAAAATAGAATTCTTTTAATAATTTATTAAAGTTAAAAAAATATAAATTGTTATTATTATAACTATGCTTTTTATAATAATAACTCTTGATTTCTTAAAGAGAACTCAAGAGCTTTATTTATATTTTTTATGAAATTAAGGTTAAATAAAAAAAAAAGGTTTTCTAATCTTAACAAATCTCTTATCCAGAAAAAGACTAAAAGAAAAAACTAGATAAGTTTCGATCAATATTCTATTCATATTGATCGTCGTATATTATAAGTAAAACCAAATATATTATAATATTTGGATAAAACCTTAAATACCGATTTTCTATTTTTTAATTTAGATCATCAAATAAAAGGAAAAATAAATAATAACCGAATCTGGTAATTCATTCTTTCCCTCTTCTCGATGATCTTAAAAGGTCCTAAATATTGGGAAGCTAATTTTTTAGAAGGTTCATTTGTGAAGTAATATCCTCTTAAATATACTAAATCGTTAACTTTAAAGTTTGGGCCATTAGCTTTTCTTCTATTTCCATATTTCTTAAATTCTTCTTTTGCCTTTAATAAGTAAATAATTAAGAATATTGTTTTTTTTTTTTTAATATAAATTTTATTTATATATTTTTTTATTATTTATTAGTTTTATTTAATACAATTATTTTATTTTATTTTTAAAGAGAAAAACTTATTAATTATATAATTTCTTTTTTCTTGAATAAGAAACCTTTATTCAATTTTATAATTATATATTCTTACAAGTTTTTCAGAAAAATAATAATGATTAAAATAAAGAAAATTATACATATTTATAGTAATATATTTATTTAAAGGTATCAGTTTTATTCACTGACTTATAACCTATTTAATTGGATAAAAATAAACTAAACTAAAATATAAAATACTTAATTAAAAATTTATTTTTCGAAATGTAATCGGCTTAGCCAATCAGCAATATCATTTGTTTTTCCTTTTATATGAATTCCTTTTACTTTATATTCCAATAAACGTTCGATATATCTTTTTCTTCTATTATCTACTATTTTCTGTGAGCTTCCATTTATAATGTCTTTAGAGGCGTTATTATCCGTTAAGCATATGATTGGATATTTAGAATTTGCCGTAAAGTATGAGAAATGCTCTAATGTTCTTATTATAGATAATAGTTCCTTATCAAACATTGAATAATGTATTTGGTTCTTATCAAATTTGAAAGAATAGAACCCAATTAATCTTATGTAAAATGTTCCTTATGGAGCAGATTACAATTACGAAAAAAAAAAAAACAAAAACAACACTATCAATAACAATACTCAAATGAAATTTATTTTTTAAAAAAAATTCTTTTATTAATCACTTTATTATAAAAATTCTTTTTATTAGTTATTAACTGCAAAATAGTTAATAACAACTACATTTTCTTTAATAGAATAATTTTACATGTATTTATATTTTTTCTTAATTATATTATAATATACTATTTCTATTTATTTAAATATATATTCAATATAAAATAAACAAAAACTAATCTAAAATTAAATAAAGTTATAAAAAACTAAAACTAATTCAATAAGCTTTTTATTCAATTTGTTTTGACTCAAATTGAATAAGTTCTTATTTATTATTTATTTATTATTCTTTTATTATTAATACTATTAATTATATATTACTATTTAATTTTTATGATTATTAAACTAAACTAAAATTAAACTAAACTAAAATTAAACTAAACTAAAATTAAACTAAACTAAAATTAAACTAAACTAAAATTATTAATATATTTTATTACTAAATTTTAGGTTATTTAAAAATTAATTTTATATTTTTAAATTTATATATTATATGAAATATAAATTTATTATTAATTTTCATAAATCAATTAATTTCATAAATTAATATATTTTACATAATTTAATGCATTAGCATTATTTTGTAAACGTGAATTACATTAAATAATTTAATGTACAAAATAAATTAATTAATGTACTAAAGATATTGATCATATCTTTACATCTTAGCCTTTTATTTTTATATAGTTCCGATGTAATATTTTTATTGTTGTTTTTATTGGTTAATTGGGACAATATGTTAACTGCCTTAGTTTAAATGTTGGCGGAGAGCTTCAAAGTGAGCAGCCCAATCTCTAGTAAGAGCAGAAGTACCATCTTTAAGATGGGGAGGAGGAGCATCAATAACAGAGTTAGAATGAAAACCATAATTAGCAAAGAATGGTGATTTACCAGTAGATTTGTTTAAAGAGTCGTTATAAGCGAGTTCACAAAGAGGTAAATAAAAGCACCATTCGCTTTAAGCAGTAGAACAATAACATCTAATGTATTGTTCAATTACAGAATTAGCTCTTTCGACTTGACCATTTGTCTGTTGGTGGTGAGCAGTGGCAAGTCTAGCTTTAGCATAAAGAGAGGAGCAAAGTGAAATCCAAAACAAAGAAGAAAATTGTGAACCATGATCAGATAAAATTAGTTTAGGAAAACAATGATATCTGAATACATTGTTGTGTAACATCATTCTATTGGTAAGATCAGCAGATGAAACGACAGCACAAGGCATTAGATGAATCATTTTAGTTGAATGATCAGATACAACCATAACGCATGTACAATTTTGAGAAGTTGGCAGACTTACAATAAAATCAGCCCCAATAATTTCCCAGGGTTTTGTAGGAATGGGAAGCGGTTGTAATAAAACATAAGGCTTATGCCTGCGAATTTTACTTCTACAGCAAATACCACAAGAAGCGACATAATTTTGTACATCCTTTTTCATATTGGGCCACCAGTAGTTCCTTTGAAGTTTTTCAAAAGTCCTATCTACCTCCTGATGACCACTAGTAGGAGTGTCATAGAAAGATTTAAGAAGCCTGGCTTTCAAAGAGGATGGGACAATAATCTTGTTTTGAAAGTGGAGAACACCTTCAACATAGCTGGATAATAATTTTTCCCATTTTGTTTGATTTTTTCTAGAATAGAAAGGCATTTTTTTTCAGCTTTTTGAGCCTCAATTAGGCTACCAATATTATCATTTCTAGTAGCACAACAAAAAGCGTTTTTATTAATTATAGTATTTGACCCTACCGGAGAGGCTGATTTATAATCCGGTCTTCCAGAAAGCGCATCAGGTTTACCACCTTTAGCACCGAGTCTATAAGCTATTCTAAAATCAAACTTGGAAAGATACAAGCTTCAGCGAATTTTCCGTTGATTCAAGTGATGAGGCTTTTTAAAATATAACAAATTCTTATGATCGGTAAGGACTTTAACAGGGAACCTTACACCTTCGAGATGATGCCTCCAGACCTCAAAAGCAGTGATGATGGCAAGTAATTCCTTGTCATAAATAGTATAGTTAATTTTTGCTTTATTAAGAGACCTGGAATGGAAGGCCACTGGATGAAGCATATTATTCTTATCGCTTTTTTACGAAAGGACATAGCCAATTGCGAAATCGCTGGTATCGGTTTCCACGATAAATTCTTTATCAGGATCAGGGAAAATAAGAACTTCATCAGTATTAAATGAAGATTTCAATTTATTAAAGGCACAATCAGTTTCATCGTTCCAGATGAACTGATTGTCTTTCTTTAAAAGCTTCCTAAGAGGTTCCATGTTTTTAGCGAAAGTCTTAATGAATTTTCTATAGAAGTTGCATAAGCCAAGGAAACTCTGCAATTCCCTTACATTAGTTGGAATAGGCCATTCTAGAACCGATTTAACCTTGTTTTTATCCATGGTTATCCCATGTGTAGTAATGGTGAAGAGAGAAAAGTGGTTTCTTTAACATGAAATTCGCACTTTTCTAGTTTAACATATAATCCGTTTTTTAAAATAAGAGAAAGAACAATTCTTACATGCTTAATGTGAGTTGCTAAGTCTTTAGAGTATATAATAACATCATCTAAGTATACTCTTACACAGATCCCTACAACTTTATCCAAAACATCTTCGATAAAACGTTGAAAGACAGAGAGAGCATTTCGAAGACCAAAGGGCATTACTAAATATTCGTAGTGGCCAAGTGGTGTTCGAAAAGTAGTCAGATATTAATCACCTTCCTTTACTCTGACTAGATTATAAGCTGATCGGAGATCTAGCCGAGTAGATATAGTAACATCTTTAAAGGATTTTATTAGATCGGCGATTCTTGGAATTGGATAGCTATTACGGATTGTAACAGCATTGAGTCTTCTGTAGTCCACGCAAAGTCTTAAGGTTCCATCACGTTTTTTGACAAAGAGAATAGGCGCACCAGCAGGAGATTTGGATTTTCTAATGAACTTCTTCCTTAAATTATCTTTAATGTATTCTCTTAAAGCATTGAGCATGTTTACGGTAAGAGAATATTTAGGTACAAAGTAGAGTTGACTGCCGGGAATTAATTCAATAGCTATATCATAATCCCTGTTTAGAGGTAACTTATCAGCTTCGTTCTTTTCGAAGACAATATTGAGATCTGAGTAATATTTCTCAATGATTTCTTCGTTACTTCTTTCCTGTTTGGTTTCTTCAGGATTGTCCATCATAGCTAAACAGATATCCTAAATAAGTTCGTCTTCAGAAATAAATTCAGGAGGGGCTATTGTATCGGTAACCGTATCAGCAGTATTAGGAGCATCATCCGTAGTAGTGGATTCCTTTTCAACCATTGGAGCTGTGATCTCTGAGTTTTTTGTAAGGAGCTTATTTCTTCTTGAAGAAGGACAATGAGATCTACAATGTCTATCTAGGAAATAGATATGATTATTACCATAATCAGTGTATGGTTTATGTTTTCTTAATCAATCTCTTCCTAAAATACCATTTATTCCTTGAAGAGAGAGGTTTCCAATACAAAATTCAAAGTTTTCAATATGATCCATAAACTTCAACCTGAGCGGCTTGGTTGTTTGTTTAATGGCCATACTTTTACTGTTTGGAAGTTGGATATTTGTAGAAGAAGAAAGTCCAGAAGTAGGAATTTTGTTAGCAGTAGTAAAGTTTTTACAGGGGAAACTTCTTCCAGAACTAGAATCAATTAAAATATTGGCCTTAATGTTTTTGTTATTGATTTAAACCCCAACCAATATAATTGAACCTAAATAAAGTTTATCAAATTTATTTTAATTATAATCAATAATGGCCTTTATACAATAATTTACCTTTTGCAAATTACTTAAATCCGCACATTTACAATGCAGGATTTCAAAATTTGAATGATTTTAATAATTTAAATTATTTACATATATATAATAATTATATTCAAAATAAGGATTATGAATTAATTATTCTTTCTTAAAAAAAGTACTCTTGACTTTTAATAAATAAAAAAATATAATAAAATAAATAAAATATTTTAATATAATAATAAAATAAAAACTCTCAAGTATCTACTGTTTAACCTAGCCGGTAAATAGATTAAGAGTCTCAAAATCTTGGGAGATTTAAAAAAAAATAAAAATAAAATAACAATAAAATAAAAATAAAATAAAATGTACGAACTTAGAGTAACCATTTTAAAAGGACCAAAAGAATTCATACTTTGTTCAGATTACATTGACGCGATGGTTCAAAGGGCCAAATTAAACGAATTCTTGAGAGAGGATAAAATTAAAGATATAGATCATGTCGTATTTTTATGTTTAGAATTTGATAAAATAAAAATAAATTCAATGTTTTGGATTTTGGATTACGCGGATGAATGCTACGATATTATATTAGGTAGAAATTCCCAAAAAAAAAATAAGTTATATATCGATTCTGATGATGACGGATTGTATATGAAAAGAGATGGTAAAACTCCTCATTGTGTTGCTGCTCCTGTTAATGTGCCTACACATTAACATGTGTCATTTTCTATATCTCTTTAGCTGCAAAAATTTCCGAAAATATTAAATCTGATAATTCAATAATTCCTAACCCTTCTCCATTAAGTAATTTATTAGATTCTTTTAATGATATTTATATTAATCCCATAGAAGAAGAGATTTACCTTCTATTTCTATACACATCAATCAGAGATACGTTTTTTGATATATTATAATTATTATCTATATCAATTAAGTAATAAATCTGATTTTGAGAAATTTTTACATCAACGTCTTTTCCTTAAACGTTTGATGTAATAAAATAAATGACATACAAAAATACAATTAAGTAAAGAAATATAATTTCATCCCTTTTTTTTTATAAAAAAATTTAGTATAATTTTAATAATATTATTATATATATATATATATTTTTTTTTAATTTTTATTTTTCTAATTAATTTTTATAAAATAAAAATTATAAAAGAAAAGTTTAACAATAAATAAAATCTAATTTTTTTTTTGTTTTTTCAGTTTTTTATATACTTTTTCAATTTTAATTTTTTTAAAAACAATCCCTTTTTTAATAAGTTTTATACTTTTAACAAATAGAACTGTTAAAATAATTCATTAATTCATTTAATAATTTTTATTGCTCTATCTTGTTAAAAAACAACAAAAAATTTAAAATAATTAATATTCTCTCTTGTGTAACATTATTTAATTGATAATAATAGAGAGAAATTTTTTATTTTTCCTACTAAATAATGTTATGTTAGAAATAAAAGTTTAATAATTAACATTATATATATGAACAAATAAATAAATAATAAATGAATAACTATATAAATATATAAATGAATAAAATGAATAAATATAAATATATAAATGAATAAAATGAATAAATATATAAATATATAAATGAATAAAATGAATAAATATATAAATATATAAATGAATAAAATGAATAAATATATAAATATATAAATGAATAAAAGGTAAATTGATCTATGGATAAAACATAAATATTATTTAACTATTGATAAAAAAATACTATTTAATCAAAATAAAAATATTAAATTCATATAGGTAAAAAAAAAAAGTAAAAAAAAAAAAAGTAAAAAAAATAAAATTACAAATTATAATTTTATAATAGATGTTACTATCTGCATATGTTTTATTAAATCTTAATTTATTAAAGTATTATTAATTTCCTCATACCAAAGTCTGCCTGCTTGTTTTAGACCGTATAGTGCTTTATTTAGTTTCCAACATTAATCATCCTCATAGTCAGGATGAGATGCTGGGATTTCTGTATAAATGTCATTATCGATTTTAGAGTTTAAATATACACCATTAATATCCAGTTGGTAGCAATCATAGTGATGTCTGGCGGCGTATGCAATTAGGTATCTGAGAGATTCATATTCTAACGTTGAAGAATATGTTGCGAAGTAATCTATATTTTTCTTTTATGTGTATCCTTTGGCCACTAGTCTTGCCTTAAATTTTAATACTATGTTTGAGTTTTTAAAGAAAAAATTCATTTAAATTTTAACTTCTCTTTGATTTTTGTTTATTTTGTAGTTTTATAAGCAAGTTTAAAACTTATTGAATAATTGCCATCAATGAAGAACTAGAAAACTAAGTTTTAAACTTGCTTCTCAGTGCTTCTTGTATATTACTAGGAATGAAAACTTCTTTTGAATTTATTTCTGGCAAACTATCCCATATTTCAACATGGTTAGCTTCACCTATTATATTTGGGTCTTTTTCAATACGTTTATGATATTGATTATTTTCATCATTAGAGGATGAGTCTATCTTTTCATTTTTCTGACATTTAATGGTACTATTTCATCGCTGGATGTATTATAATTACACTCTATGTCGCTTTCTGTACCACTTATATAGTTATTATTTTTAATTTCTTCATCATTATTCTCTTTTATTTTATTTAATCTGATATTAAGCGGTTTATATTCTCTACTATAATATCATCCTTATTTTTTATTAACAATGTCTTCATCGCTATTTTCATTTTATTAGTATTTATATTCTCATTATAATTGTTATTGTCAATATTATTTTCAATAATATTAATTTCATTTTGCTTTTCTACATTCTCATTAATTTCAAATTCATCAATAAAATCTTCAAGGATTAGGTTTTGATAAAATTCAACATTATTTAAATCTTCTATGTTGTCTGAAATTATATCTTTATTAATATTAAATATATCAATATCTTTAGTTTTAATAAATTTAGTTTCATATAATTCTACATTTCTTCTTAAGTATATGGTTCCATTTTGTATGTCCAGGATTTTATAAGCATTTGCATTTTCTGCTCTACCTAGATTTATTATGAATTTCTTAAATGTATATAGTTTGCTTGCATTTTCTTGTCTATCACAGGTAGCAAAACAACCAAAAGCTCTTAATTTATCGTACCTGATATTATGGTGAGGACCATACCATTCTAAGTCAGGTATTTTATCATTAATACCTTTATGTGGTGTAATGAATCCGTCAATTAAAACAGATTATAACAATAAAAAACACTTTACAATTTAATCAAATAAGTAAATTCTTTTATTATTAAATTCTTTTTATTAATTATAAATTTCTTTTATGTTATTAACTGTAAAATAGTTAATAACTAATACATCGATTTAATTAAATTACATGTATTTATATTTTTTCTTATTATGTTATTAATATGTGATGTTATTTAATAATATATATAAAGCTATTTATTTATAAACAAAAGATTTTTTAATTAATAATTTTTATTATTCATTAATTTACTAAAACTAAAATTAATTTTTTAAACTCTTTATTTTATTTATTATTTTAATACTTATAATAATTTTAATTATATGTTTAATATTGAAAAACTATTTTTATAAATATTAACTATTTAAGATTATTCCTAAATTAATATTTAACTATTTAAAACTAAACTAAGCTAACTAAACTAATTAAAAAATATTTTCAATTTAAAAAATAATTAAATTTTATTTCAATAAATTTTATATTCAAAAAAATTCATATACATTAAATAAATTAATTGTACGAAAAATTAAGCTATTTAATGTATTAAATATTTATTAAATCTTTACATGTGGTATTATATTTTTAATATCAATTGCATTTTTTATGGCATATGACCAGTATTTAAGATTTAGGTTTGAATATCTAAGTATTGTTTTTATACAGTTTTCGAGGGATCTATTATTCCTTTCTGACCTTCCTAGTTCCTCAGGATTTTTCGGCGCAGTGGTAAGGTGTATGGTTCCATGTTTGTCATATAGTTCGTTTAATAATGGTGTACTATATTCTGGTGTACCATCAGTTTTGAAATATTTGATGTCCAGATCAAAATGATTCGTCAAATAATTGAAGAACTTAGTAACTATGTTACCAACTTCTCTTTTGCTCACAATGTTATATATCCAAATTTTTCTTGAAAAATCATCAACCAAGATGATAGAATAATTTTCACCATTTACTCCTTTAATACTTTTATTTCCTTTATTGAATTCGAGTAAGTCACTATAAATTAAGTCTCCTTTGGATTTTGTTCTAAGATTACTGGTTTTATTAGGCAGTTTATTAATTTTAGACGCATCGCAATCCTTAAACGTTTTTAATGAAACATTGATGTTTTTTATTTTGTAAATATTTTATATCGTAATGTAAAAACCTCTTATGCCATATAAATTTTTTCAATTTATCATTGGCAGGTTCTACTAAATAATTTTCAAATATTTTTTTGTTTTTATTCTTACTTACTATTTTATTCTTATCATTAGAATTAGTTAAAAATTTAAATAAACCATTATCGATTTCGATAATATCTATGATTTTGTTTATTTTCAATTGGTTGATATTATATTTGAATAATTTTAAATATTTTTTATTGTTTTGATTGTAGAATAAACAGCTAATATTATTATCTAACAAGTCTATTATAGATAATAAATTCTTTCTTCCATTCTTAAATAAAATAGCATCATTTATACTTATTGTAAAGATTTAATAAAATCTTTAATAATTAATTATATAATAATTAATTAATGTAATAAAATTACATAAATTTATAATTTACGTATATGAAAATTAATTATAAATTTATGTAAACTTTTCAAAAAGGAAAAATTATCATATAAATAATTTTGGATAATAAATTTAATCTAAATAATTTATTTAAGTTAGTCAATTTAGTTTATTTAATTTAGTTATTTTATTTAAGTTAGTTAATTTAGTTTAGTTAGTTTAAAACACTTTAAAATTAATTTCGGAATAGTTTTAAATAGTTAAAATTAGTTTAAATAGTTTATAAAAATAGTTTTGAATTATAAATATATAAACATTAGTATTAATAATATTTATATAATAAATATCTAATAAATGAGTTTTTATTGAATTTAATTATTATTGTAAATAAGTTGAAAGTTTATTGAATTAATTATTGTTTAGTTTTAGTTAATTATTATTTAATAAAATTATTAATAAATGTAACGGAGGTGCTTCTATTGTAAAGGCGGGATGAGATATAGAAACACAGAAAGGAGAAAACTCAATAGGTTTACACTATCTGTATAAATAATTCGTTTTATTAGAAATATTTTTTATTAATTATAAAATTTAAAATAATTATTAATATTAATCAACAAGGTAATATTTCGAATTACTTATACGTTAATTATTATTAATAAAAGCACGAAGAAAAATATTTTCATTCGTGAAGTTCGCACTATTTATACTTTTAACGGAAAAACAGTTTTAACATGTAAAAATAATTTTAAAGAAATATTTAGAAATATGTTTGTAATAATTAATAATGTAAAGTTTCTAGAATATAGATTTTAATTGATGAAAATGAATCTTATCAAAAAAGAATAAAATAATTTATATAATAAGAATTTCTAAATTCATTTCGGTTGAATTACGAACCGAAAGAATCTTTAACTTTCTATAATTTTATACAGAAAGAATATTCAAGAAGATATTATTAATAATTAATAAAATAATTAATAAAATAATTATTTATGCAAAATGGGTTGAGGTGTGAGTCGAACCCATGAAGTATTGGTCATGGTCAATGTAACTAACCATTGAACCAAAGTTCTAATTTTACTAACTGAAGATTTCGTTACATGGTCCGCCTCCAGGATTCGGATACCAGACGAATCTAACAGTTAGGCATAACTTATACTAAAATTAAGCAAACTAAACTAAACTAAACTAAATTAAACTAAACTAAAATAAAATAAAATAAAATAATAATTAACCATCTTATAGTACGAACTTTTTTTGAATAAAATTACATGATATTAATAAAGTTACATGAATATAATATATAATAAGAATACATGAATATTAATAATATTTAATAATATAAAATAATATTTAGTAATATTGATATTAATAAATTAATATAAGTTTGATATTAATAAAGTAAAGATTCATTTTCAAGTTTTAATTTTAGTTATTTTTGTTAAATTCTTTTAAGAGTTTAGGGCAATTTAAATTTTCTTCGGGTTCCCAAGATGCTTCAGATAAAGGATAGTCTTTCCATTTAATAAGATATTGGGTTTTGCCATAATGTTTTCTTTTATCAAGAATTTTTTCAACTTCGTATTCTTCTTCATTGTCAATAATTATCGGTGGTAGTGGTTCTTTCTTTCGTCCAAAGTGATCTTCATAAAATGGTTCAAGTTCAGAAACATGTATTACAGGATGGATTCTGATTTCTTTTGGTAAGTCTAACTTATATGAAACGGGAGAAATTTTCTTAATGATTTTATATGGACCAAGTTTTCTGGGTTTAAGTTTTTTATTTCCATTATGAATTATAAGTGAACTATTAATCCACACTTTATCACCAGGTTTAAAGTTTGGAGCTTCAATACGATGTTTGTTTGCGAATTCTTCTTGCTTTTTTCTTGCTTGTTGTAAATTTCCATTAAATATTTTGAATAATTCTGAAAGGTCTTTTGTAAATTCATCAGCTCTAGGAACATCTGTACTGTTTGGAATTGATGGTGAATATCTTGGATTATATCCATAGTTTGCATAAAAAGGTGAGTGCTTAATTGATTCTTGAATTGAATTATTATAACTGAATTCTGCTAGGAATAAAAAATTATACCAATCAGAACCTTTAAAGTTTGAATAACATCTTAAGTATTGTTCAATAACGGAGTTCACCCTCTCCGTTAAACCATTGGTTTGGTGATGGAAGGGAGAAGCAAGTTTCGTTGTGATATTGAAAGATTTACAAATAGCTGACCAAAATTTTGAAGTGAATTGAGAACCTTTATCAGAAAAAAAGTCGGAGGGTGGTTTATGAATACGAAAGAGATCATTTAGGTCTTTCTTGGGAACAAATAAAACAGAAGCAGCAGCTGGAGATTTAGATTTTCTAATATATTTTTTGTCTTCATTTTCTTTAATATATTTCTTCGAAGCTAGAGATTCATTTTTAGTTAAGGGGTAGATTGGGTCATAATGAAGTTTTTCATTTTGTTTGGGTTTAATCTCGCTATCAAAAGGACAATAAGGAGGTGATTCATTAGTATATATTTCACTGAAAGTGTCTATAAATGGAAGTAATTTTTTTGGTAATGATTTGCTTATTTTATTATTGATTTCTTCATTTTCATTTTTGTCATTTTGTTTAGTAGTATTTAAAGGAACATAAGAGGTAAAGGAGTTAGGGATGATTAAACAATTTTCAACGCAATAATTGGAATTAAATCTTAAGACTTTATTTTTGAAGTCAATATCAGGATTGTGAGTAGAAATCCATTCGAAACCTAAAATAGCACAATAAGAAGGAAGGTCAACCACATAGAATTGAGTTTTACATTTATGGTTATTATAAGTGATGGAAATAGGAAGAGTTTTTCCAAGAATAGTTTGCTTTCCACCGATGCCAGATACCTTAGGGAAATTAGTTTTGGTTGAATACGGGATATTATTTTCTTTAATATAGTAGATATCCATTAAATTGATTTGAGAACCAGTATCGAGAAGAATTTTAGCAGTAGAATTTGTATTATCAATACTTAAAGAAAATTCGTAAATAGGAAGATTTGAGTCAGAAACTCTAGGTCTAGAAATAGGTTTTGATTCGGGATTAGAAACATAAGTGCTACTTGATGAAGGTTTATTTTTATTTTTATATTTATTTTTAAGTGGACAATTGTCGAGAGAATGTTCAGAGGATCCACAATATAAACAAAGATTTTCTCTTCTTCTTCTTTCTTTTTCTTCTTGAGATAGAGGTCCATGAGGTTTGGATTTAAATTGTTTTTGGAAAAAGAATGATTTTTTGCCTTTTTTATTTTTATTATTAGTACTATTATTTGAATTTTGACCTTGAAGATTGGAGAATTGTCTATGAGTAGAAATACGATTATCGATTCTAGATGCAATTGTTTGCATAGCAAAGAGGGTTTGAGGTCCAGGAAACATTTCTAAAATTCTAGTAACAATATGGTCATGTAGGCCGGCAAGAAAGGCGTCCATCTTGGCTTCTTCATTCCAAGAAGATTCATCGGCGTATTTATTAAATTCTAAAATGTAATTTCTGACTTCACCAATTCGTTTTTGTTTGATTGTTCTTAATTTCTGGTTCGCAATAAAGGTAGAATCGTAGCTTCCAAATACTGATTTTAATCTAGCAATGAATTGATTATAATTAAGGAGACAAGGATCTTGGTTTTCAATGAGAGTAGCAGCCCAATTCATGGCGTTTCCATACAAACGAGAAATGATATAGATTACTTTAGCTTCATCGTTTGCAAATCTTTCTGGTTGAATCATAAAAATAAGTTCCATTTTAGCTAGAAATCCTTTAAAGAATCGACGATCACCAGCAAAACCGTCCTTAAAAGTAGGATTTTCTTGATAATAGTTGTCCATATTAAAATAAATAAGGTAAAGTAGAATAAGTTTTCAAAGGTAAAGAATAGGCGGTAGAATCCAGAAGTTCCCAAAGTGGTAGTAGAGATTCCAATAATCCAAAAGGTAGATAGGTAGTAGAGATTCCAAAAGTTCAAAAGTTGTTTATTGGTAGGTTTCCAAGGTTAATGGATAAGAACACATAATTTTAATAACACTTTATAATATTTTATAATTAAATATTTTTATTTTATAATTATTTATCAAAAATTACTGAAATATAAACTAGATTATATAGTATTGGACCAACTAAATATATAATCTATCAAAGTTTTATACGATAAGTTCCTTTAGCCTTTTAGTGATAACGCAGATAAAATCGATTGTTAATGTCTTATAGACAAAAGGAAGTAATATTGTTAGATTCTTTATTATGTCTAACTTATTGTTAGCTGAAAAGAATAAAACAAATTATTTTCCCCTATATCAATAGTATCTGAACACTAAAATGTTACGAAAACAGAGACCAACTTCTGTCGCTTTGGAAGTCGTATAAACCTTATATTTATATTTTAATCTTTGTTTTCTTAATTATAAAATTATAATATTAATTATAAAATTATTAATTGATAAAATAGAATAGTACTATTGACTCACAACTATAGAAAAAACCGTCAGTACTATTATAACTAGTGCCGCGAGTAAGCACGAAATAAAATTTTAAAATACTATATAGTTTTAATCTTACGCCTTCGGTGACGTAAGCTCCTTATTCGCCAGAGTTGTTGCAAACCTAGAACCGTTTTCCTTTATAATAGGCTACGGTGCTCTCTTATAGAGTTTTACCTAGTCTAGAACCAAATCTATTCGTCGAGTGCAACACTAAAGAAGACAATTCTTCTAACTCTGTATATGAGCTCTATTCGCTCGTATAAACGCTTTTTAAATAAATAAATAAAAAAAAATAAAATTGAACAGGTTTTTCTTGCTATTATTTCAAGCAAGTAATTTATTAAAATAATTAAAAATAAAAAATTATTATTACAATTATTAATATTATTATTATTATTATTTTTTTTTTTTTTTTTTTTTTTTTTTTTTTTTTTTTATACTAAACTAATTTAAAAATTACTAAAACTAATTGATTTATTCACTAAATTAATTTAAAATATTTATCTAAAAATTAAAAATTTTTCTTACTAAATTAATTTAATATTATTTATCTAATTATAAATTAATTTTGTTGGTAAATATTAGAATTAATTTTAAAGGGTTAAGGTAATACAAGATTAATTTAATATTATCTAAAAATTTTTTTTTTTTTTTTTTTTTTTTTTTTTTTTTTTTTTTAAAGGTTAAGGTAACGCAAGTTTTATCTTAATAGGGTAGTACAAATTTAAATTGAATTATTTGATCGGGTAGTACAAGAATTTTTGTTATAAGAATTAATTTCAACAACCATAGGATTAGGATTATCCGGTAATATAATAGATTCAAAGGATTGAATTATATAATAGTGAAGGTAACTCAAAACAGACAAGGTGATAATTTGAATAGGAATCAATAGGCAGTAATTATTCGTCTGGGAGGAGATAAAATCCGAGATTAAAAGATATAGAAGTCCGGTGTTAAAGAGATAGTAGATAAGAAGATTTATTAAAAGATTATTAGACTAAGATAGAGAGAACCGGAAGAATAGGTATTTGTTCTTTAATAGTAGAATAGTAAAAGTAGAAACCCAACGATTGCCAAAAGATATTGAGAAAGTAGAATTCCTAAAAGTACGGTAGAATGTCTGCGGGATAGCGTAAAGGTATTGAGGGCTTGGATTAGCAGGTGCTTTTATTGTAACGGAGGTGCTTCTATTGTAAAGGCGGGATGAGATATAGAAACACAGAAAGGAGAAAACTCAATAGGTTTACACTATCTGTATAAATAATTCGTTTTATTAGAAATATTTTTTATTAATTATAAAATTTAAAATAATTATTAATATTAATCAACAAGGTAATATTTCGAATTACTTATACGTTAATTATTATTAATAAAAGCACGAAGAAAAATATTTTCATTCGTGAAGTTCGCACTATTTATACTTTTAACGGAAAAACAGTTTTAACATGTAAAAATAATTTTAAAGAAATATTTAGAAATATGTTTGTAATAATTAATAATGTAAAGTTTCTAGAATATAGATTTTAATTGATGAAAATGAATCTTATCAAAAAAGAATAAAATAATTTATATAATAAGAATTTCTAAATTCATTTCGGTTGAATTACGAACCGAAAGAATCTTTAACTTTCTATAATTTTATACAGAAAGAATATTCAAGAAGATATTATTAATAATTAATAAAATAATTAATAAAATAATTATTTATGCAAAATGGGTTGAGGTGTGAGTCGAACCCATGAAGTATTGGTCATGGTCAATGTAACTAACCATTGAACCAAAGTTCTAATTTTACTAACTTGATAAGAATGTACTAAATAATGCATTCTTAATTAAATCTACGATTTATTTCTAATACATTATGTGTACATTATTATTTTTGTACTTTAATAAATTTTTAAATCCAAAGATCAAAAATTAAATCAAAAATTATATTAAACTTTATATTTTTATATTAAATCTTATATTAATAGTAATATTTTTATATATTTAAAACTTATATTAGCAATATTAATAATAAATCTTATTTTTTTTATATTAATAATGAAAATTTATATTAATAATATTTTTATATATTGATAATTAAAAATTTATATATTATATTTTAACTTTTTATTATAAAATTTTATATCGAAATGTTTTATTTTATATTGAAAAATATTTTATTTTATTAAAAACCTTTATATTAGAATAGTATTTTTATTTTTATTTGAATATTTTAACAGATTGTAATAAAAATTATAGCCAATTAAATAAATTCTTATTAGTAATATTTTAGATATTTTTAAATAAATAAATAAAAAAAAAAAAAAAAAAAAAAAAAAAAAAAAAAAAAAAAAAAAAAAAATGTTTTATTAATATTATAAATGTATTTTATTTATATTGTTATAATTAAATTTTATATAATTAATTATAACAATCAATTTAAATTTAATAGTTTTTAAAAAAAAAAAATAAATAAAATGTAATTTAGTGGCAAGAACAACTTTTATGCCTTGAAAAAAAGTATAAATAGTTGTAAATTTTGCTACTAATTTTTAAATATCATCAAAAAAAATAAAATAAAATAAAATAAAATAAAATAAATTTATAAATAAAAATAATAAATAAATAAATAAAATTTGTGTTTCCTTACTTTATTTTTATTTAATTCTCTAAAACCTTAACATTTATATGGTGGCGATATCGGGGAATTAAATAGAAATAATAGTAAATAACATAGATTTTTTTTTTAATTTTTTTTATTTTATATTGATAAACAAGTAAGTCGTTAATCCTTTGATTAACCTATGGCGCTTGTTTGATATATATATAAAAAAAATTTTTTTTTAAATAAGTAAAATTAAGATTCTAAAAAAACAAATTTTGTAAAATTATAACAAGGAGCGGATAGAGCTCATACACAGTGTATTCTCAGATAGCAACAAATTAACTCTATTCATAGTAGGTTATTGAATAGTAGTTAATTTGGAGATTAATTGGAAAGTAGACGAAGGTATTTGGTTACCGACCCGGTAATAATAGTTCAGCCTTCAACGTTTCAACACACGAAGGTGCGGGTACTTTCCAAGCACTGGCGAATAAGGAGCTTACGTCACCGAAGGCGTAAGATTGTTTTTTTTTATATATATTTTTTTT
The DNA here is from genome assembly GCA_016946835.1 of Neocallimastix lanati (nom. inval.). Classification (NCBI taxonomy): domain Eukaryota; kingdom Fungi; phylum Neocallimastigomycota; class Neocallimastigomycetes; order Neocallimastigales; family Neocallimastigaceae; genus Neocallimastix; species Neocallimastix lanati (nom. inval.). The sequence continues at coordinate 3,644 of JACVTC010000022.1, read as the reverse complement.
TACTTTTCTTTGTGCTAGTTATAAGGCACTTTATTATATAAAGTATCAGACTTTGGCTAACTTCGCCATTTAAATTTTTTTTATTTTTTTTTTTATTACTGATACTTTATTTGTTTAATAATTCCTGTAAAAGAATCTTAATTTACTTTGAAAATATTGTGTTTTTAGTTAATTTTTATTAGTTAATAAAAATATTATTGAATACTTTTAAAATTTTTTTTTATTCCGTACATAGATTATCGGATTAAGTTTATCCTACATAGTAATTGGGCTAGTGGGCTCTGAACTGCTATATTTTATATTGAATATAGTAATCGTGGCACACGCGTGGCATGACACCATTAGGTAAGCTGCACGTCAGACAGTGTGTACTATCAGATTGTACGACAATAAAGATTATTTTTTTTTTGTATTTAATAATTATAATTAATTAATAATTTTATTAGCTATAACAATACAATATTTATCGTTTAAAAAGAAAAATTTTTGAAAGGTGAAAATAATAAATAAAACTTTGCTTCTAAATTTATTACTACAAATATACTAAATTACAAAATTCAAGTGGTCGATAAAGATTTCGAGCTTGAAAAATATTCTATTAAGTTGTCGATAAAGATTTCGAACTTAAAATTATTCTATTAAGTTGTCGATAAAGATTTCGAACTTAAAATTATTCCATTGAGTTGTCGATAAAGATTTCGAACTTAAAAATTATTCTATTGAGTTGTCGATAAAGATTTCGAACTTAAAAATTATTCTTAATAAAGTAGTCGAAAAGAACCTCGTGCTTTATAATTTCTACTAAGTTGTCGATAAGGATTTCGAGCTTATATCTACTAAAGAAAGCAAATAAAATTATTATTTTCAAAAAGTTACTAAAATATATTGTTTTAAAAATTGATTCGATATTAAATTACCTATTAAATTATATTTTTAAAGTTGTATTTCCAAATTTATTCTTATTTAATCACCTCATTAATATACAACAAGAAATATTTAAACAAAATGTCCAAGGAAACAACTTTGAGCTTTAAAGAATTGAAAAAAGAATTAAGAGATATTGTGAAACTTAGCAAGGACAATTTAGATATTAAGTCCTGGGCTACTGAATTGAAACTTTGGATCAAGATACAAGGTATCACAGATCCAGAAACAATATTTAATGCTTGTTTACTTACCAGCTCTGGTGAAGTACAACGCGTTATTGAAGATTTGGGAGAAGATAGTGATGATGAAAGTGATGATTCATCAGATGAAGAAGAAGAACATGATGAAGAAGAAAATGTTGATGATGATATTAAATTTCCTTCTCTTGGAAAAATTATTTCAAGTCTTGAAAATTTTTACGGTATTAAAGAAGACCAAAATTTACTTCTTAAAGAACTTCGTGCAATGCGAATTAAAAGAAACGAAAAGATTAAGGACTTTAATGTAAGATATAGAACTTTGTACACTAAACTTGATAAAAAGAGAAGAAAGCGCATCGGTGTACTAGATTATATTGATTCTATTCAAAATAATTATGAAGCCTGGAAGAAATTATCCCTTAAAGATGATATAAGTATGGAGAAAGCTTTCAAAATTGCCGAGAAAGTAGATAGACTTTCTGTAAGGAACAATAATATTAATACCTATAATGTTAATAATTCCCAGCATAATCAAAATAATCAAAACAGTACTACTTCAAGACTTTATCCTAAAAGAAGAAACGAAACTTTCCAAACAAGTCAAACAAATAATAAACTGAAACCTCAAGATATTATAGAAGAATCAACCCAGAAAATGAGAAATTTATCTGTTAAAACTTGCTTCTTCTGTAAGGAAGAAGGTCATTACTCATACTATTGCCCTCAATTAAATAAGATTATGGAAAAAAATAAAAAAGAAATATATTCCAAAAAGTCTTTAAACTTCTAAATGGGAGCAGAAGCACTCCCAATGACAAAACAATAGCTTCATTAAATAATTTACAAAATAATACTTTTACCAAGAATACCCCAATTGATAATAATTCCTTTAATAAAGAATCTGAAGAATCTGATTTTAGTGACACAACTGAAAGTGAGGATAATATCATTATAAATGCTATAAAAAGAAAAATGAATGATAATAACAGCGAAAAGGAAGAAAATAATTCCAAGAAAGTACATAAAAGTTTAAAAGATAATCCACGTCCTTTCGCAACTCCTGCTTTAAGAAAGAAGAAAGAAAATGAGCTACATAATAAACCAAATAAAGTTTATAAAAATCAAATACTTCCTTCAATTTTAACTCAACCAAATATTAACAAAGAAAAACAAAAAGAAAAGGAATTAAGAAATATAACAAGAGTAAGAGAAAGTAAAGAAGAAAACAACAATTATTCATCAAAAGGAAAGAAAAAAGTTGAATCTGAAGATATACTTGTAATCGATAATGAAATAGAAGATATAGAAATGAATAAAGATAATCAACAAAATAAAACTAATACTTTGGAAAAATTAATTTCAACAAAAACTAAAGAAACTAATAATGAAAATACTCAGTTAGTAAAAAGGAATATCAAAATGATGAATAATAAAGAACCTTACAATATTATGGATGATTTAAATAATCTTAAATCCAGTATTACGATAGGTCAACTCTTGAATGCATGTCCGAAAATTCGTTCACAATTAACTCAAGGTTTAAAGTTAGAAAAATCTAAAATAATTGGAACTGTAGACAATGTAATAGCACGAACTTTATTAGTGAATAACTATGATCATAGCTACATAAGTAAAAGTAATGAAGTAGCCGAAGAAGACTTAGCAATGGTTGATGCAAGTGTTGACGGAGTACTAGGAAAACTTTTAATTGATTCTTGTAGTAACCTAAGCATCGTTACTAAGCAGTATTTTGATAAATTACCTGGTGAATATGAAACAGTTGGAAAAAGTCGTGGAAGAATCCAACTAGCAACACAAGATGAAGAATACTCGGAAGGAATTATTGTTCAATTACCAGTAAAAATTAATAATTATGAATTTAATGCGGACTTTAGAATTATTGAGAAAGAAGACTCATTTTATGATATGTTAATAAACTTTAAAACTCAAATCGATCATTGTTTATTTATTCATCCGACCTTAAACAGTTTATGTAAACTTTTGTCAGAAAGTGAATACGAAGAAATAGCTAAAATAAATAATCAATATTATGATGAAGAAAGTATAATTTGCACTATTAGAAAAGTTAAAGAAACGAATAATGAAAAGGAAATTATAAAGGAATTAACTCCAATGGAATTTATTGAGAGTGATGAATTTTTAAGTACCTTAAATAAAGATTATAAAGAACAAATTATTAAAATTCTCAAAGAAATGATTGACATAGTTGCCACTTCAACAGAGGAACTAACTCCTTCTAAACTTTCACCACATAAGATCCGTTTGAAAGCAAATTCAAAGCCAGTAAAATTAAGAAGTTATAGGTTAACTAAATTAAAATCAGATATCTTAAAAGAAGAACTTACAAAACTTATTAAGAAAGGATTGATAGAACCATCCTGTTCAGAATGGTCATCTCCAGTAGTACTTATTCTAAAACACAATGGAAAGTGGCGCTTGTGCATTGACTACCGAAAAGTCAATGATATGACAGAAAAAGATTCTTATTCAGTTCCA
>JACVTC010000219.1:135000-166165 GCA_016946835.1 Neocallimastix lanati (nom. inval.) | reverse complement strand
ACATTCCAAAAGAATCATCAATGGCTAGCCTTAAGAAAAGTAGTACTATTACTAACCAACAACAAATAGTTAGGGTATCCAGTGAATCGCCTCCTTCATCTTCTTCTTATTCCATACAAAAAAATAATTATTCTCAAATAACTGATTCCAATAGAACTATTTCTAATTCTCAAGAGTTAGATGAAGTTAAAATTAAGATTTCTGATGAAGATACCACTAATGAAAGTTCTGGTATTGAAATTCCAACACATCATAAGAAATATAAGAAGATTATTCCTGAAAGAAATATATTAAATCGTGATTTCATAAAGAATCCTGTTATAAATGCTTATGAAAGTGATTCCTACTACGAATCTAATAATAGTTTTAGTCAATCTATTTATGATGAAGTTAGGGTATTTGAGGTCGAAGAGGATGAAGACGATCATATGATTCATTCATAAACTCCATAAAAGAAAATTCAACAAAAAAAAAAAAAAAAAAAAAAAAAGTGGAGGAGGTTTTAAAATTATTATTTTTTTTTTTTTTTTTTTTTTTTTTTTTTGGAGTAGTGAATAAGAATTTATAAAAATGAATGATAAAATTAAATAAATGAAATTAAATAAAAATAAAAAGTAAAAGCGAAACAAGAAGAAATATATATAAAACACTAATTAAAATTAAAAAAAAAAAAAATCAAAGTTAAATTATTCATTTAACAACACAACTTTGAAACATTTTAATAATAATAATATATATTTAATATTAAAATGTTTGTAATTTATATCAAGAGTTGTAAAAAAAAGTCATCCGTGAGTTAAATCCATTTAATTAAATCATTAATAATGATCGTATTAAACTTTAAAAAATTTAAAATAGGATTTTTTTTTTTTTAGTTATTTTCTAAAAAAAAAAAAAAAAAAAAAAAAAAAAAGTAAAATAATAGTAATGGTATTATTAGGATTTTATAAATATACCTATAAAAGTAATAATAATAATATATATATTTAATTTAAATAATTCTATATTCCCTCAATAGTATATTTATTTTAGTTATAAATATAATATAAAATATATAATTTTTTTTTTTCTTTTCTTTAATTTATAAAATTTTTTTTATTTTTTATTTTTTATTTTTTACTACTTTTTTTTTTTTTTATATAACTTATACAATTACAAAGGAAAATAGAAAATAGAAAATACAAAAAGAAAAAGGAAATTTATATATTAAACAAATTTAGTTAAAATAACTTAACAGAATAAAAAAAAAAGAAAAAATAGTAATAATAATAATAAAAAATAAAAACACATTTAAATTCAAATTCGAATTCATTCAATAAAAAAAAAAAAAAAAAAAAAAAAAAAAACAGCAAAATAGTAAAGAAAAATTCAACATAAATAATCAATGAAAATAACAAAAATAACAAAAAAAAAAAAAAAAAAAAAAAAAAAAAAAAAAAAAAAACTATAATTTGAAATAATATTATATATATATATAATATTAAAAGTCAATTAAATAATATCAATTTATTAAATATTAAAATATATATATATAATATTAAAAATCAATTAAATAATATCATTATATTAAATATTTAAATATATATATATATATAAACCTTTATAAGTAATAAAGTAATAAATTATAATTTAATTTATTAAAAAGAATTAAAAACTAAAGATAAAAAATTAAATTATAAAATTTTATTATTAAAATTTTATTATTAGAAAATCACTTCAAAAGAAAAAAAAAAAAGAAAAGAAAAAATAAAATTAATTTTTTCTTATTAATTACTTAAATATGTATAAATTTAAAAAAAAAATTTTTTTCCTTTTTTTCCTTTTTTTCCATTTTTTCCTTTTTTTTTTTTTTTAATATATATTAAAATTTAAATACAAAAAAAAAAAAAAAAAGGAAAAAAGGAAAATGATAAATATAATCTAATAAAAATAATTAATTTATAATTATATATATATAAAAAAAAAAAACAAAGAAACATTAAAAAAGAAATGATTATTAATAAATAATATTGTTATCTTTTATAAATATCTAAAGAATCAAATAGTATTTATTTTTAATTATTTCTATTATAACAAAAATTTACCTATCAATTTATTGTCTTTTTTTATCTTATAATTTATTAAATATATGTTTTTTTTTTTTCTTTTTTATTTTATTTTTTATTTTATATTATATCATAATTATAAAAATACAATTGTTATTTTTATTTTTATTTATTTATTTTTTTTTTTCATAGAATAAATAATATATAGCTAGAATTAATAGTTAAAATAGAATAAATTTATATATTTTTTCTTTATTATCATAACCAACTTTATATACATTTTTTTTCTCCATATTATTATTTCTAGCACTAAACTAAACTAAATAAACTTGATTAAAGGGGAAAAAAATTAATAAAAAAACTAATTTATAAAGTCGAGTAAAAAAAAAAAAAAAAAAAAAAAAAAGGAAAAAAAAATTAGAAATAAAGAGGAAAAATATAATTTTTTTATTTTTTATTAATCAAAATAAAAAAAAATAAAAATAAAGAATTTAAAAAATTAAATAAATAAAATAAATAAAATAAAATAAATAAAAATAAAAAATTATAAATAAGCTTTTTTTTTTTTATGATAATTTAAATTTAGGGTGTTACAAAAATTATGACTAAAATTAATGAAATTAAAAAAAAAAAAAAAAAAAAAAAATTTCTTAATATATTTTAATATATTAATAATTAATAATGATTTTTTATAGTTAACAAGGTTTATTATTTATTTTAAATAAATATAAAGAAAAAAAAGAAAAGATAATAAAAATAATAATATTAACTTTATTATATATTAATAACCCAAAGAAATGAACTGTTTTTCCAGGTCCATTTTCTCTAAGTCTAAAAAAAAAAAAAAAAATTTCCAGGTTCATTGAGAGTTGATGGAGAAAAGGAATAGCCTATAACAGGTGTATACTAATTACATTTTTTTTTCTGTAAATTCTGATGACAGTTGATGGTTATCCTTTCTTAAGTGGCTTCTAGTATGAAGAGAGAAAATATAGGAATATTAGAAAGACTTATAGGAAATGAACCTGATTTTTTTTTTTTTTTTTTTTTATTGTTTTAAACTGGGATATGTAGTAGCATTGGAGTTATATCATTAATAATATCATGTAGTTATTTCATATTATTATTGTAATGAATCTATTGTATTTTTTTTTGTTTTTCTTTTACTTTAGTATTATTTTGTATATGGTATTTTTCTATAATATTATTTAAACTCTCATGTAGCTATTGTAAAAATGGAAAATGTAGGAGATGGATTCACACCAGTGCTTGTGTTTAAAAACTTTATTTAACGGATGGGGAATCTTTTTATAGTTTTTTTTTTTTCACTACTAATCTTTTATTTACTTTTTTCTATTTTTGTTAATATATGATTATTCAAAAGAAAATTTTTACATTATAATTTATTAATTGAAAAGAAAAACAATTATTCAAAAGATAAAAAGAAAAGATTATTCATTATAACAGAATATATAAGTGGTTTATTTTACTTAAAATAATTATCATATACAGGAAAAAGAAAGAACTTTATTTTATTTTATTTTATTTTATTTTATTTTATTTTATTTTATTTTATTTTATTTTATTTTATTTTATTTTATTTTATTTTATTTTTTTATTTCTTTATAATTTCTTTATTTAACTTTTCCATATATATATATATTTATTTTATATTTATATTTCTTAGTTTTTGGTATTTTAGTTTATTTTAGTTTCATTTTTTTATCAATTTGTAATTTATTGTTCATTATGGAAGAGATATTTCATCGAGTTTCTCGCTGCTATGGAACATCTATTGACAACACAAGATCGATTTTTAAAATCCGTGGTATACACTCATAGACCAAATGCTAAAATGAAGGAATTTATTTTCATTCTAAATGCAAAAAATTCAATGATAATATTTTGTCAGTAAAGAGAATTACTAAATTCAATGATAGCTTCTTCAGGATAAAAGTATACACTCCAAATTTCAACCACAAAAAATTTAAAAAAAGTGTTTAAAAATGCACTATCAGAAGTTAAAATTTCATATCGTAGATGTTCCAAATGAAATCATAAAGTTTCTTTTCGGCATTTAAAACAAAATTTAATATCTAATAACACATCCAATGATATTAACACAGAAAACCTCAGTTCAACAGATTTAGTAAATGTTAATAATGGCAATCATGAACTAATTGCTCCCAAATATTCCTAATCTAAATTCTCAAAATTCATTTTCACATACTAACACAGGAAAGTTTTCTTTTTTGTCTTTGTTGGTATACCAACGGATGGAATTTTGTGAAAAAAGATAGTATTGAGTACTTCAACACAATATTTAAACCATTATTTATATGTTTTCAGGAAATAGGTAATGGTACCAATGAGGCTAGAAATCCATGTAAAGTAACACTTCCCAACTATAAATATTTCTTGAAAAGAATGGATCCTACTACTCTAGGTTGCAGAGGTTTATATCTTAGTTATCATGTCTCATGTCAAGCAGTACTTGAAGATAATTCCTATACTTATCTTGTTTCTTTAACTACATATAGTCTCTGGAATCACTCTAAGTGTTCTGTTGGTAATGTCTATATTCCCACTAAGAAATACTCCTTACAAGTCCGATATGCATTTTCAGAAGTTTTCACAGGGCTTCAGAATCACACTAATTATCCATCTATTCTTCTTGGAGACTTTAACATGAGTACCTCTGATTTACAAGATAAATTATCCAATAGTAACCTTGATAACTGGTTTATTCTTCCGATTAATGGTTCACCTATTTCATGGACAAGAGGTAGATATTCATCAGAAATCGATCATGCGTTAGTCAATTCAAGTATGTTGGATAAAATATCAAGTGCTTATTTTGTTGATTATCCTTCTGTATCTGATCATAAACCTCTCATAGTTTATTGTAAGAAAATTACCACAGATGAATCATTTTTGTTACCAAAAAAAAAAATTTGTAAGATGGGATAGGTATAAATGTCTTGAACAAAAGAATGAAATATGTCATCACAATAAATTTGAGATTCTTAGTGACGAAATAGAAAATGAAGAGCTTTCAATAGATTGTGTTATTGAAAAGTTCATTAACACTACTAATTCCATTGCTAAGGATTTATCGACTACATCTTCGACAGAAATCAGAAAAGCGATGTTTAGAATGTCACGAAAAATTTATTGTCTTCAAAAGGTAAAACATAATTAAATACAAACAAATTAAGCGTTAAGTTTCTGCAAATGATTCCAATGAATTTGCTAAAATAGTTGACTCGTATAACAGACTTTGTGAATCAATTCATAAAAAATGTAACGAATTTAGGAAAAAAGAATATTTATATTGGATTAAAATTGGATGTTCGTTAGCTCTTAAAAAGAATAGTAGAAAACCATGGAAATGGGTTAAAAAAGAATGCAAAAATAAATAATCAATTCTTTCACGGTCTCACATCCTATTAAAAATTATAATAATGAACTTGTTTCTTCTACAGATGAAAAATTAAAAAGCTTGGCATTTTCATTATAAATTCCTAGGGTCGGATTCTTCAGGTCACATGGTCTTTCTAAAGATTACTGGAAAGATTCTGATGCACTAAGGAATTTGGGAGGACCAAGGCAACAAGAATGGGATATTAACCAAGGTATTAGCGATGAAGAAATTTTCAAAGCAATCTCCTCCACTCCTAACTTTAAAGCTTGTGGTCCTGATGGTATTCCAATGGAATTCTTCAAAGCTTTGATTCCTTCTAAAGATGATTCAGAAGGATCAAGTGATAATAATAGTAATATTTCATCTGGCTTTAAATGTCTTAAAGCCTTAATCAATCGTATTTGGAATGATGATTTTTCCCAAAATCATGGAATAACGCATCAATAGTTTCTATTCATAAAAAGGGAGATCCAGCAGATTGTAACAACTATCGTGGCATTTCTTTTATCCATAATGGGTTTAATAATTTTTTGGTAAAAATCATCATTAATAGAATCTCTATATATAGAATTGATAAAAGATTTATTAAATTGAAAAATATGGTTTTCGTAACCGAGAAGAATGTTGAAGTCTTTATACTTCATTAAGAATTATAGAATCAGAGACCAAAATTTTAAAAATATAAAAGATACTTACCATGTTTTTTTTTTTTTTTTTTTTTTTTTTTGGACCTTTAAAAAAAAAGGCATATGATATGACTCTCTTCCCAATGTCATAATGTATTTTAATGAAGATTCATCCCTCGGGTAATTTAGAAGTAAGGTACTCTAAAATTTTATTAAAAACTTATTACTTATCTTCCAAGGCTTATGTTAGGGTTGATGGACAAATTAATCGGAATCATTTAGTATTTAAAGAAAGGTGTTCGTCAAGGTTCTCTCTCCTCTCACCGATTTTATTTTATTTAACTTGTTCAATTAATGACATTTTTAAATAAATGTGATAAATATTGGAATTTTTAATTGGTGATAAAAAATAAAAAAAAAAATAAAAAAAATAAAAAAAAAAAGTTGTTATGGAGGTCTCTTTGCAGATAACATTGTGTGTTATGTGCCTCCAACAAGATCTCGACTTAAGAAATTGTTAAAAATTTTTTCCAAGTAGATGGGCTTGAAATAATGAAATTCCATTTGGTATCAATATAAAAATGTGTAAATTTAGTACATACATACGAGGGGAAGTTTCAAGATTTCTTAATAATAAGTAACCCTACCTTTTTACCTTTCAAATCAAGTATTAACCTAAAACGAATGGTTATACCTATTTAGGTGTACCGTTTTCAAAATGACTTAGAATTGAAAATGATTATTCAGAATAAAGAATGAATAATAAATTTTGAAAAAGCACTTTATTCCAATTAAAGGGAAAGCCTTAATCATAAGTTTTAGTATATATAATGTTGTGATTAGGAGGAGGTTATTAGCTACAACTATAATAATTTACCCCCCCCAAAAAAAAAAAAAAAAAAAATAAATTCAATTTAATTCAAATGGTATCCTATCAATAAAAATTTCCAACCTTGATCTTGATCTTGACAAGAGATACATCTATTCTTTTTGAAAATACATTTCCATAATTTAGTTTTTTGTTGATCAAATGATTTTCAACAGATAGATAAAAATTTAACAAAAAAAATATTCAAAAAAAAAAAAAAAAAAAAAAAAAAAAAAAAAAAAAGAATATTTTAAACATATCGTAGGTGAATTATATACCAGTTATGATGTTGATGAATCAATTTTATATTCAAATTAATAATAATAATAATAATAATAATAATAATAATAATAATAATAATAATGATAATAAAAAAAATAATATTACACCAATATTTTATCATGCGATTCATATTATTTTTTTTTTCTATTAAAAAATGAATTTCATCATTCCATGGTGGAAGATGCAATTTCGTTATTCATTGTTTATTCGGGAAATAGTGTAAAGGCTTAGTGAAACATTAAATTTTTTTTTGAGGGTTATCTAATGATGTTATTTAACTTTAATTTTTTAGATATATATAGATAAAAAACTTATTGTAAATATCTTTGCAGGTAATGAAAATTTATTTTCTTTTGATACAATATCAATAAATATATAATTTTAATACTAAAAAAAATCACGTTTTTAATATTGATATAGCCTTTTGGCATACTCAACTAGGCCACTATAATAACAAGGATATCAAGAATTTTTAATAATAAAACAAACTAAAACCTATAGCAGCAAAGACTGACATCAATACAAAATAGTTTAAGAAAAAAAAAAGCATTTTATCATTCAAACAAAACTTCCAATAAAACTGTTAGAATTAATTCATACAGATGTAGTAGATAAATTAGAAAATTTCTTATAATAACTTCAATTATTATATCACATTCCTGGATGATTATTCAAGAAAATATTGATTCCATTTAATAAAAAATAAAACCAGATGTCTATGATTTTTTTTTTTTTTTGAAAAATTTATCAAATATATTTCAAATACCACACCTTATAATAGAATTATCAATATTAAATCAGATAATGGAACTGAATATGAATATTATGTATATATTAACAAAAAACTTTATTAATTTCTTAGAATCAAATGGCATTCATTTTATTCACTCTATACCAGGTGAACCTCAGCACAATGGTCATACTTAAAAATTGAAAAGATTGAACCAAACTCTAAATTATTGTGCTACTACTCTCTTTAATTTGGTTAAACTTCCTTTTTAAATTCTGGGATTCTACTATACTTTATGTTGCTTATTTATATTGATATATAAACCCTCATCAAAGTATTGATAATAAAATTCCAGATGAATTTTTTTTTTTTTTACAATAGATCTATTGATATCACACATTTAAAGGTCTTTATGGTTGTAAAGCATCTTTTTATAACAATCATAAAATTAATAAGTTTGATAATAATACTAAACCTGGTATTTTCTTAGGTCACTCGTTTGATTCTCTTGGTTATAAAATTTTTAGATTTGTCTACCAACTCCATTATTTCTGCCAGAAATGTTTACTTTATTGAGGATATGACAGGTGCTATTAGTACTTCTTTCTTTTGTAATAAATATATTGACTCTATTATTAATTTCAAGAATTTATTAACTGAGAGGGAACATAATTATAACTTTAATTCACATTAAAAAAATCCTTTCAATAATAATAATATTAATATTAATAATAATAATAGCACTAATGATAATAATTTGTAATGATAATAATAGCACTAATGATAATAATATTTGTAATGATAATAATACTTATAATAATAATATTTATAAAAATATTAATATTAACAATAATAATAATAATGATGATATTTTAAAAGAAAAAAACTTATATTTCAAATAATAAAAGAACACTTGACATAGAAAATGATTATACGAACGAATCTGACAACAAAACACTAGTTAAACATAAAAACAAATTAATAAACAGGAAAAGATCATTTAATGACCAAGAAGAAAATTTGAGTGATTTAGAAAATGAATTACTACATATAAGAGAAGTAAAAATTGACATACGACAATAAAAGATATAAAATATTAAATATTAAAACAAATACTCCAAATACATATGATCAAGCTATAAACTCAGTTGATACTGGAAGAATGGAAAATTACTATTTAAAGATGAATTATCAAATATGTATAACAATGGAGTAATGAAAATTGTAGATAAAATTCCTAAATGTATCCACGTCATTGATACAAAGTGGGTATATTTAGAAAGAAAAGAGAAAAAAATAATAAAAAGAAGGCAAGATTGGTACCCCGCGGTTTTCAGAAAATACCAGGACAAGATTTTATTGATACATACTCCCCAACAATTTAAGTAGACAGTCTTAGATTAGCAGTAACTATAGCATCAATCAATAATTGGGACATTAAGCAATTAGATATTAAAGCTGCATATCTTATTGAAAATTTTATAAAATATATATATATATATATATATATACAAAGATTCCTTTAGGTGATAAAAATTATAATAAAGATAAGTATTGGCTACTGAGAAAAGCATTATATAGTTTGAAACAAGCCGGAAGAATATGGTACAGAGAGATTTCTCAATTTTTAATAAGTATAGGTTTTAAAAAATATATATATAATCGATAAATGTCTTTTATATCAAATAGGATAGAAATAATAAACTAATATGTTTATTAACATTATATGTAGATGATATTTTAATTACAGGTATAGAAAAGGAAATTAATTAATTATGTAATTAAAAAGTTAAAAAAATAAATATAAAAGCATCTTAAAGATTCTATTACAAGTAAAATTGTCGAAATAAAGCATATTTCAAACAAAAGATGAATATAAAATAAACTAAATTAACAATGTATATGGTTTAAAAACTTATTTAAAGAAATATCTAATAATGATATAAATGTAAAAATTATAGTGGGTAATAAAGCTTGTATTTCAATTGCTCAAGATACTAATTCTAAAGGAAGATATAAGAATATAGATACAAGATATAAATAAATTCAAGAAGAAATTATAAATAATAATATTAAACTAGAAACAGATAATATGTTAGCTGATCCATAATTATTAAACATTATCTAAAAAATTATTTAAATGATATATAATTTAAATTGTTTTCTTTATATATATATATATATATATATATATATATATATAATTTTTTTCATAGTCACAATTATTAGAACTTTAATCTTTATATATTTATTCTTATATAAAATACATGAATACTTTTACTTTTAATAAAAAATAAAAAAACACAGAATTAATAAATGAATAAAAAAAATTATTTGTCCAATTGAACATAATAATAAATGAAATAGTAACGTGAAATAAAAAGTAATAATCAAAAATAAGTGTATAAATAAATTCAGAAAAAAGTTCATATGCAACGAACCTCATCTCCTTATGGATTAGGGTTTGAATTGTCTATCCGAAAGAAATTATGCTCTTCTCCTTCAGAGGCATTGGCCCTACTAGCCTGTCTTACTGCATTTTCAGCGTTGACGCTCCTGGTTAGTTTGCGCTTATACTTTCGGAATAGTAACCCTTGCCGAGTACTAGCCCTAGGCATAATTTCTGTAAATAGAGCCGCAGATCGCACCAAGAATGGCGTTTTTGAATAATCACCAGAAATGATTTGGTTTTTAAACAAAATTTTCCATTCCTTTTTATAATTTAAATCTATTATATCTGCATCCCTTTCACCAAGAAGAAAGTTAAATAATCAGTACCACGTCACATATATATTTACACATTCATTATTCAGAAAATTACTTAAATTACCACGATTTTCACCAATTGAACTATTCACTAAATTAGAAGTAATGATATTATAATTTTCACTATTACTAATATTAATAATTCTATTTTCACTATCACTATTTCTACTATTGTTAACAATATTATTTCTATTGTTAATATTATTAATATTATATACTTCGTTACTACTATTAGAATCAGAACTTAGTTCTAAATTATTCATATCTGTGATAACAGTGTCTACATTACTATTAGATATTGGACAATATTTAGAAATAATATAAAATATTTCATAAAGAATATCAATATCCTTAAAATATTTCATTCGAAATTCACAGAGAAGATAGCATTTAGAAAACTAATGTTCCAATCACGGATTACTATTTTTTCTATAACAACAAGGACACATTTCAGGACAGTCTTCTTCAATCATTTTGGCAGCTTTGGCAACACGAGCATCAAATTTATATCCACATCTGGTACGAATTACCCATCGGAAGCAAATGCTAAATTCAGGATATTTATAATTTAGCTTAAGATACTTTCTAGTTTTCTCGAAATTATTATTTTTATAAGCCTTAGCTTTGATTGATTTTCCTGCCATATCTCTATCCCAGTAAAAGTTTAAAATAGCTTTTTTAGATGGAAATTTATCCAATTTATATATATATATAATGGCATTACAAATTTTATTATAATATATATTCTATAACTTATTTATTTTTTATTTTTTTTTTTTTTAAAAAATAAGTTTATTATTATTCTTTTTATTTTTAAATGATAAATTTTTGTGGACAATGATATCCTTTATTTTATTCTTATGAATTAAAAAAAAAAAAAGTTTGGAAAAGAAATAATACAGATTAAAATTTAAATTTTCATTTAATAGAAAGTTCAAATTCAATACTAATATTATAAAAAAAAAAAAAAAAAAAAAAAAAAAAAAAAAAAAAAAAGCTAAAAATATATATGTAAAGTACTAATATGATATGTGGATTCACTATCCAGATTTAATGCTAATAGAAAAAGCGATTTAGTAGAATTAGAAATATGGGTTTATTAAATAGAAACATTGATGAAATAGTAATATGAAAGAGATTTTTTATAACATACGAAACAAACCTTTCAAATGAATAATTATTATTTTTTTTTAAATAGAATAAAAAAAAAATTAAATTATAAAGGAATAACATAGTATCTTGTCTTATTAGAAAAGTACATATTTCTTAAACTTTATCGTAAATTTTCATAATATATATGAAATGAAGATAATTCATATACCATATATTAAAAAAAAAAAAGATTATTTAAATTATACTTCAATTGTATAATACCAATGAATAAATTATATTAATTTTTAATATAATAACTACCTTTTTTTTATTAGGTATTATTTTATAATTTAATAATAATAGTATTATATATTATATATATAATTTTATTATTTTTTTATAAATTAAACTATTTAATAAGTATTGATTAGTTTATTATATAATATATATAAAATTTTCTTTTTGTATAATATAAATTAAATATATTTAAAATTCTTGAATTTTTGGAAAATTAATAATATATATATATATATATTATTAGTTCATTCCTTTAATTTTTATTTAAAATTATCCATTAAATATTGTATAATTTTTAATAATTAAAAGAGCAACAATAATACAATTTTTCAAAAAAATTTTAGGATAATTAGTTCTTATTAATAATTATGGAAAAGTTGATTATATATAATAATGCTTACTTTTTTTTTTATTAAAAAATATGAATTTTATTAATTTATTTATTAATTAATTCATAAACAAATAAATATATAAATATTATTATAAAACACTACAAAAAAACTATATTAATATCATTACATTTGAATTAGAATAATGACTTTTTTATTATATTTTTTAATTAGATAGTTCACTTAAAAAATAGTAAATTATATTACTATCTTATCTGTACAATTCTAATGATATCATTGAAATATTTAAATATCATAACTTTAATATTATTTATTATTTATTATTTATTATTTATTATTTATTATTTATTATTTATTATTATTTATTATTATTTATTAAAATGGAAACAAAAAAAAAAAAAAAATTAACATTTTTAAATGAATATTCTGATTTCTATTATTTTGTGGATATTATTATTTTTATTATTATTATTATTCAATAAATTCATAATAATAATAATACTTAATGGCAAATCTTATTCTATACTATTTATTTTATTTTAAAATTTAAACATATATACAAATTTTAAAAAAATAGACTAAACCTTCACATGAAAAATTAAATATATTTTTATTATTCAATTTGTTCTTTTCAATTTATCAAATTTAGCATAAATAAAGCTTTTTTTAAAAAAAAAAAAAAAAAGATTTTCTTTTTAATTAAATTTATTTATGAATAATAAAAAAAAAAGGAAATGAAAGAAAAGAAAAGAAAAATGAATTATTAATAGTAATAATGTCTATTAATAATTTAATTACAGTATATCTTAATTTGCTTTTATTATATTTATATATTTTTACAATATATCACTATATTTTACGTTACTTTCATATTTTTTTATTTTAAAATACAAAAACAAAACAAAAAATAATATATATACATAGTTTCCATTTTTTTTTTTTTTTTTTTTATTAAACCCATTTCATTTGAAATAATAATTTAACCTTTAATTTATCTTAAATCGTAATATTATATATGTATATTTATACATTTTTTTTGTTTTTTATTTTCATATTATTAATTATATATTATCTATGATAAATACAAATATATACAAATATATGTATATTCACATATATATATATATATTTTATTTAACATATTCAAATAAAAATATAATTACATTAATATGTACAATTACATTTATAAAATTTTATATTCAATATCTATTATTTATTATATATTATTTTAATTAGCTTCCATAATAAAATTGTTAATTTTATGAAAGCATTGTGATATTTATTAATATTTCCTAATAAGACATTGGCCATTAAATTAATTTTATATCTAGTCAATAATTTTAAAACTATTGTAAAAAATATAAAAGAAGAGATGTACAATGATAATTACTTTTTAATTAAAATGAATTGTATTATAATGCAATGAAATTAATTTTGTCCTTAACCTACAATATTTATATTCAAACAAACAAACAAAAAAAAAAAAAAATACAGAAATGCAATATCAAAAAAAAATTAATTTAAATATATAGGAATATACATAAATAAATATATAGATAATTAAATAAATAAATATGTAGATAAACAAATAAAAAAATATAAAAATATTTATAAATACATTTTAATTTAACCAAATAATTTCATATATATATAAACTATTTAGTAATAATAAATTTAATATATATATATTTATAAATTATTTATATAATTTAATTAAAAAGATTAAAAAACAATTAATTTGTTAAATTATTGATTTTTAATATTATTTAAAAATGTTTAAGGATAATGATACAATTTAATTTTACTTTCACTATTATAATATTATTGTAGATAAAAAAGATTTAAATTCTGTATTAATTAAAAATTAAAATAAAATAATAATAATAAAGAATAATAATAAAAAGAATTTTTAATAATAAAAAATAACAAATAAAATAACAAAAATAAATAAATAAATGTATAGTATATATATATATTAACATATATATTATATTTTTATTATATTTTATATATAAATATATAAATATTTGATAATTATTCAAAATGGATTGATTGCATCGAATGCTGTAATAAATAATTTTTTATTTATGGTTATATTCAAAATTTAATATATGAACCATTTTTTTATCAATATTTGTGGTTCAGAGGATATAAAAAAAAAATTCCGAATAAATTTTTGTTGTTCTTTTCAGTTTCTTTTCTTTTCTAATGGATTTGAATATCGTTGGAATACTTTTAATTAACTAAAATTAATTGGTCTTTTTCATTATTATTAACTCTAATTATACTATTCAATAGAAGTATTTCAATTATTTTTTTTAAAAAAAAAAAAGAAAAAAGAAAAAAGCTTGCCATTGTTAAACTTTATCTATAATCTATTCTATTTATTATCTATTCTGCCTATTAATTATTTATTAACTATTATCTAATAATCTTTTTTTTTTTTATTTAATTTTATGTATAAAAAATTTTAAATAATTTTTTTATAATTCTTAATTAAAAAAAAATTTTTTTTTCATTATTGAATTTATTAAAAATTAAAATTTAAAATTAAATTAAAAATTTTTTTTTAAAATTTAATTTACTTTATAAGGAAATATTATCCAATGCAGTATTATATATATTATTTGTTTAATCTTTTTGTATATTGCAATATAATTAAATATATGTCCAATATTTTTTCTTTTTTACACTAAAAAAAATAAAAAAAAAATAAAAAAATAAATATAAAAAATAAAAAATTATTAAATAAAAAATAATTTAATAATTAAATAATAATTAATAAATAATAAATAATAAGTAATAAATAATAAGTAATAAATAATAAATAATAAATAATTAAATAATAAATATTTAAATATATAAAGAAATCGTTTTATTAACATAAATAATCTGAAAAAAAAATAAAAATTAAAATTTAAAAATAAAATAAAATAAAATAATTAATTAAAATAATACATTGTTACATATATATTGAATTAATAAATAACCTAAAAATCAAATAAAATCAAAGAAATGAATTAACAAAATAAAAAAAGAAAAAAAATTTTTTTTCTTTTTATTAAAAACTTTAATAATAGTAGTAGAAAAAAAAAATAAAAATAGAAAAAATTTAGAATTGATATTAAAATAATATAAAACAAGTTAAATAAATACATGCTGTAAAGATAAAAATTTTAGATAACAGAAATACAAATTATATAAAGTTAAATAATAAATTTATATAAAAAAAAAAAAAAAAGGAAAAAATAAAATAGAAAACTATAACTAAAAATATAAACAAAACTTTATTAACAATTAATTAATTCTTATAGTTAAAATTTTGAATGATGATTTCATAATATTATTAATCCATTACATAATATTAATGACAACAATACTAAAGATAAGGAAATATGTCGTTGAGATTTAATAAATAAATAAATAAATAAATAAATAAATAAATAAATAAAATGAAATAAATAAAATAAAATTATTAATTAAATATTTATGTTAATTTTTCTGTATAATTTATATATATATAAAAGACTATTATATATACATTTCATCTTTTTCTACAAATTGATAAATACATATATATAATTATAAATATAATTATTTACTAATTATATTTTTTATTTTTATTTTTATTATTATCTTTATATGAATATATTATATTTATTGTGTCTTGATATTTGATATAATAATTGTTTTTTTTTTTTTTTTTTCAATTGCTTAACTTTTGAATAATTTATATATATATGTGTCCTTTTTTCCCTATTTTAAGTAATCTTTTCCAATACAATATAGCTAATAAATAAAAATAAAAATAAAAATAAAAAATAACAAAAATATCATACATAATTAATTATTTATTTATTTATTTATTTATATCTATATTATATTTAATTTTTATTTTTGAAAAAAAAATAAAGCTTTGCTTATATTAATATTTATTAATTATTAATAATTTTTCAAATAAAGTAATAATAAAATAATATTATTAAAAAATTTAAATATATATGAAAGATAATTAATAGAATTAAATAATAATTTAAATTATCCATATTAATTTTTTTTTTTTTAATATATATAGAATAAAAAAAAAAAAAATTTTTTCCTCACTTTCTTAAAAATAATCTTAATTAATTGTATTGTTAATTATCATCAAATATTATTAAAAAGTGTTTTTTTTTTATTTAATTTAAATAATAAAAATAATAATAATAAAAAAAAAGTCTTTTAAATAATTAATTTTTAGACAATACTAAAACATTGTATATATTTTATTTTGAAAATTTATTCTTTTTTTGTTTGGTAATATTTTTATCTTTTCAAAAAATTTTATTTAAGAAAAAATCAAATAATTATTTATTAAATAATAATAATAATAATAACAAATATAATAAACAGGTAAAGAATTATTTATTATTATTAAAAAAAATAAATAGAAAATAAAATTATTTCTAAAACGCAAAAATGCTAATTTGTAATTGTATTGATATTATTTGTATTTTATTTATATATTTTGATACATTTATATATATATTAAAATAATAATAATATTAATATATATGCAGTAAAAACAATTAATATAAATAATTACATAAAAAAAAATTGTATAATAAATAAAAGTTAAAACTAAAATTTTATAATAAACAATGTTTGACTATCAATTTGAATGGAAAAATCCACAAGCTGGAAAAGTTTTTGTCACAGGTAATTTTGATAATTGGCAACAAGTTAATGAATTAGAAAAACAACCAGATGGTACTTTTAAGAAAGTAATTCCATTACCTTCAAGTGAAGAAAAAATTCTTTACAAGTTTGTTGTTGATGGTAATTGGGTTATTGATAATTCTATGCCAGTAGAAGAAGATGGCAGAGGAAATCAAAACAATTATATTAATATCCCAGTTGAAGTAATTTATTATTTTTTTTTTTTTTTATTTTTATTTATATTTTTTTTTTTTTATTATGTTTTAAATATAATATATTATTTAAAAATTGTTAAAAGCTTCAAAAAAAAAAATGAAGATTGTTATAATATACGTCAAATTATGATATTTAAAAATATATATATGTATATATTTGTAATAATAATAATACTATTCAACATGGTCAAAAAAAAAAAGAAGAAAAGTAATAATTAAAAAATAAGAATAAAAAAAAAAAAATGGAATATTTTGTTATTCTACAAAAATTCAGCAATAATTTGAGAATTATAGTATTTAAAATTACAATATTTCATGAAATTTTATTCATATAGTATATGACTTGCCTTAAAAAATAAAAAAAAAATATTAATACTAGTGTTTCTATAAAATTTTTTATTAGTAGTACTAACAGTAATAATACCATAATAAAATTAACTGTTATAATATTATTGATAATAATTGTAATTAAAGAAATTATAATAATAATAATAATAATTACAATAACTTTTGTACTTTATTTTTTATGAATTTTATATAAATAATTTTTTATTATTTATTAACAATATTAGTATTCTTATGAAATATTAAAAATTAATACATTTATTTTAATAATTTTTATTTAAATTATTATTGTTATTAAATAAAGAATTTAGGTACTATTGCAGCAGCAGCAGAAGGTAATTTTGTTCAAAATAAAGATCAAGAAGAAGAAGATATATTAAAGAGAGAAGAAGAAGAAAGAATTCAAAAACAAAAGGAAGAAGAAGAGAGATTAAAGAGAGAAGAAGAAGAAAGAATACAAAGAGAAGAGGAAGAAAGATTAAAGAGAGAAGAAGAAGAAAGATTACAAAGAGAAGAAGAAGAAAGATTAAAGAGAGAAGAGGAAGAAAGAATTCAAAAACAAAAGGAAGAAGAAGAGAGATTAAAGAGAGAAGAAGAAGAAAGATTACAAAGAGAAGAAGATGAAAGATTAAAGAGAGAAGAAGAAGAAAGAATTCAAAAACAAAAGGAAGAAGAAGAGAGATTAAAAAGAGAAGAAGAAGAAAGATTACAAAGAGAAGAGGAAGAAAGGTTAAAGAGAGAAGAGGAAGAAAGAATTCAAAAACAAAAGGAAGAAGAAGAAAGATTACAAAGAGAAGAAGAAGAAAGATTAAAGAAAGAAGAGGAAGAAAGAATTCAAAAACAAAAGGAAGAAGAAGAAAGATTAAAGAGAGAAGAAGAAGAAAGATTACAAAGAGAAGAAGATGAAAGATTAAAGAGAGAAGAAGAAGAAAGAATTCAAAAACAAAAGGAAGAAGAAGAGAGATTAAAAAGAGAAGAAGAAGAAAGATTACAAAGAGAAGAGGAAGAAAGATTAAAGAGAGAAGAAGAAGAAAGATTACAAAGAGAAGAAGAAGAAAGATTAAAGAGAGAAGAAGAAGAAAGATTAAAGAGAGAAGAGGAAGAAAGAATTCAAAAACAAAAGGAAGAAGAAGAAAGATTAAAGAGAGAAGAGGAAGAAAGAATTCAAAAACAAAAGGAAGAGGAAGAAAGATTAAAGAGAGAAGAAGAAGAAAGAATTCAAAAGCAAAAGGAAGAAGAAGAGAGATTAAAGAGAGAAGAAGAGGAAAAAAAATTAAAGAAGGAACAAGAAAAGCTTGCAAATGAAAAAAAATTAAAAAAGAAGAAATTTAATGATAACAAGAAAGTTCTTAATGATGATAGTGGTTTACGTGAAAGAAGTAAAGCATCACCAAAATCGAAGGAAGTCTCAAAAAGCCCATCTCTTAAAGAAGATCTCAAATTCAATGAAAGCGCAACAAAGTACGCTATCTATGTATTAACAACTCTCTCTATTGTGGCATCTTTGGTATATTTATTCATTTTATTTAATAGTAAAATAAATAATTAAATTATAAATAAATAAATATTACTTTATGATATTATTTATTAATTTAAAAAAGAAAAAAATATCAATAAAGAGATAAAAAAAAATACGAAGTATTAAAAAAAATAAAAAGGGAAGAGTGATATTAAATGAAATAATAATAATAAATGGTTCATAATAATAAGAAGAGGAAAAGAACAAAAATATATGTATATTATATATATATATATATCACATCATATTAAAAATAAATTTATATAATTTTTTATATTATTCTCTTAATTTAAGAAGAAAAAGAAAATAAAAAATTCAATGAACTAGGTTTATTAAAAGTTGGATATATAGCAAAATGAATTATATATATATAAACTAAATAAAAATAAAAATAATAATAATAATAATTAAAAAAGTAATTATAACAATTATAAATAAAATAAAATAAAAAATTAAAAAAAAAAAAAAAAAAAAAAAAAAAAAAAAAAAAAAAAAAAAAATTAGAATAAAAATAAAAAAAAATAAAGTAAAATAAAAAATAATAAAAAAAAAAAAAGTAAAAAAAAAAAAAAAAAAAAAAAAAAAAAAAAAAAAAAAAAAAAAAAGTAAAAGAAAAAAATTAAAAAAAAAAATGTTAATAAAGTATAAAAATAATTGTAAATAGGATAATTTTATAAAAAACAGTAATAAAAAAATCATTTTTATTTATTAAAATCCAGCTTTTAAAAGTAATATATATATAATAAATAATAAAAATAAAATAAGCATTTAAAAATATATATTATTTCTTTAAACACTTTTCCTTTATTGGTTTAATATTACTTCTTTTCATTATTATAAATATAGTTATTTATTGATTATTATTTTTTTATAAATATTGATATATTTTATTTATGAATATATATCATCTCTTTATATATTTTATAATATATAATAATAAAATAAGAAAAAAAAAGTATACCAATATATATTTAATAAATAGTTCATATACATTATATAAATTTTATGCAAAAAAAAAAAAAAAAAAAAAAAAAAAAAAAAAAAAAAAAAAGTGAAATAAAGTTAAAATTTTACTAATAATCTATAAAAATATATGTATTTATATGTATTTTTTTTTTAGTAAATAATTAATAATAACAATATATTCATTTTATTTAAATCATTCAATTAAATAAATATAATTAAAAAAAAATAAAAATAAAAATAAAAAAAAATAAATAAAAATTATATATATTGTGTGTCTAACCATTTTATGATTAGAATTCTATTGAAATATATTATTTTTATTAAACCAACTTTTCTTTTTCAATAAATTAAATATAATAAATTTTTTTTTTTATTCAGTCAATTCAATTTATCATCTTCATAATAGTTTATTCTCTAAGTCTTGGAATTTTTCAGAAATAATTCTTTACCTTTTCTAGATGATCTCTTTTTGAAGTTTGCTATGATAATTGAACAAAAATCCTTGGATATTTCTTTAGATTCAGAAAAGGATTATGATAATAATATTTATTACTTTAGATTGAGTGCTTTTCTTGGTGGGCATTCAATATATGAAAAAAATTAAATTTAATGATGGGGAATAAAGACAATTAGTTGACAATATTTTTAAACAAAGTTCAACTTCGTCGATTGTTCCGTATTTTGTGGTGATTGCGGAGTTTCTAACAAACGTAATACCATTAATTTGTCGATCTTTTAGATTGATGATGAAATGATATTCCCTAGAATCTATTGAATTTACTGTTGCTAAGAGCGTCGATTTCGAAATGATAAGGTACGGATTTTCACCTCCCGGTGAAAGATCTGATACAGATTCGTTTGATAACACTAATACCGAAATTATTACCTGCAATAATGGACGTGATGTTATCATCGATGAATGGGAAAAGTTAGAGGCTATTGCTTCTAACGCACTTTTATAATTTTATAATATATAATATTTTATTTCATGTATTTTATTTTTTTTTTTTTCATTAAAATCATGTAATTTTATTATTATTATAAATTAAATAAAGTTATTCTCTAATTCTAAAAAAAAAATTAATAATTACTTATTATTTATTAATATTTTCATAATTTCATTAAATATTTTATTTCTTTGATTAAAAAGCAAATATGATATTAAATTTCCTTTTTTAAACTATATTGAAAATAATAATATCGTTACTAATAATGTAGTGAATAGGTTCAATTGGTGAAAATCATGTTAATATATTAGTAATTTTCTGAATAATGAGTGTGTCAGTATATATGTGACTTCGTACCAATCATATAACTTCCTTCATGGTGGAAGAGATGCAGGCATTATTTATTTAAATAAGAAAAAGAAAAAAAAAAAAAAAAAAAAAAAGGGAATGAGATGTTTTATTTTAATAACCAAATCATTTCAGATGATTATTCTAAAACGCCATTTCTTGGTGCGATCTGTTGCTCTCTTTAAAGAAATTATGCCTAGAACCAGTATTTGGTCAAGGGTTCCTATTTCGACGGTATAAACGCATACTAACCAAGAGCATCAACGCTGAAAATACAGTTAAGACAAGCTAGCAGGGTCAATTCCTCTAAAGGAGAAAATCCATCATTAGACTTCTTTTTCAATGTAACAACTAATATTATATAAAAATAATTATAACAACAATTCAATAACTCATAATAGGAACATAAAGGTAAATAAAATAAAGACTGAAATCTTAAAAGGAAAAAAATAATAATAAGGATGACAGCACACAAAAAGTCATGGATCATTGATAATGGAACAGGAAAAAACTTAATTATAAATATAAAAAAAAATATTATCAAACATTGAAGAAGTTACTAATAGATATCAAACGAAAACCCTATATGATAATAATAAAAATAATGAAAATAATGGTATTACCGAGAGAAATAATGATAATAACATAAAGGGTATAAAAAAAATATTAAAAAAATATGATTTTTTGAACAAAAATGTGAAAAAAAAAAAAAAAAAAAAAAAGGTTTTATTAATAAAATAAAAGTTAAAATAAAAGTTGAATAAAAATTTAAAAAAAAAATTAAATAAATAAATTAAAAAATCTCAAATCTTAATAATTATAAAAAATTCATCTAAATCAAACCTTAATAATTATGAAAATTAAACCAGAAACTTATTGAAAATAAAATTGAAAGCAACCATAAAAAAGCATCTGGTTAATACGAAGATGAATGAAAAAAAAATTAAATTTGGAAAAATTTTAAAAAATATATGAAAATATTAAAACTAATGACTATAATTCAGAAAATGAATCTGAAGACAATTTTAGTTACCCATTTCAGGATATTTTTTTTTATCTTATATTAGGAAATAGTTCAATATCATGGAAATCAATTACTCGGGGAAAATATAGTCTAATTATCCACAGAATCCGAATATTCAAGCTTAATAGAATGTACCAAACAAGTTATATGGATAAAAAGATTAGTAAATGAAATATTCAGCATGCATTTAAAAAATAAATAATAATTTATATTAATATGAAAATAATAATAATAATTGATATATATATAAAAATAAATAATATATATATAATTTATAATATATTTTAATAATTAATTATTGATATCTATATATTGTCAGACATATACATATATATATATGTGTTGCGTGATAAAAATAATAATATAATAATATAATAAAAAAATTATAATAATATAATAAAAATAAAATAAAATATAATATTATATTTTTTTTTCTATTATTTTATTTAACAGTATTTTAAAAAAATAAAAAAAAAATTATATATTAATGTATTATTGTATTATTTATGTTATTATTATTATTATTATTTATGGTTGTGTTAAAATTTCAATATTTGATTTCATTGATTCTATTAATTCAGATTTTTTAGTTTCTGGTTTTTTATTTTTTTGCAATAAAAAATTGGTCATATTTTTTATCCCATTTTGATAAATTGATGGAATAAACATATTAACTAATTTAAAAACGCATGGTGAAAAAGATCCAATTCTATAAATTTTTTTTTTTTTTTTTTTTTTTTGGTATAAATGATTATAAATATTTATGTGTGTATATAGTAATAATAAGAATAATAATAATATATAGAAGAAAAAATAAAAATAAAAATAAAAAGATATATTTATATATATATATATATATATATATAAGTAATAATAAAAATTATGTGCAGCCCTATATAATTTAAAAAGCTCATTACAAAGAAGTGAAGAATTAATTAGACCAACTTAGAAGATTAAATATAAATCTAAATCTACTACTTCTAATAAAACCGATAATAATGATAAAATTGATAGTAATAATGAAAATAATAAAACTAAAAGTAATAATAAAAGGTGATAGAATGTTAATAGTGTATTAAATAATAGTAGTAATTCCAAAAAAAAGTATTACTAATACCAAAAAAATTAAAAATAAGCTCGTTAAAATGTATAAACCAACAAAAACAAAAAATGCTGATATTCCATTGGAAACACCAGTAATTCTAACTAATAATACTAATAATGCTAATGAGTAGTTAGATAATGAAGAAGAAGATACAGATTATCATTATTCCATAAAAAAATATAAACTCTATGTTAATTGGTTAGTTTTGTATACACCTAATAATTTTTTTTAACTGGTACAAGCCTTTATCACTTTGATAGTTTAAGATATAAGAAAACAAAAAATTATTTAACAAGAGTTCTGAAAAAGAATTTAATAATTCTTATGGTATAAGTGATGAACTTATATGTGTATTAAAAACATTAGCCTATTCATTATTCACGGATGAAGTTGGTGAAGAATAAAAAAAAAAATTAAAGTAATCAATAAATTTACATATTTTAAAAATTTTTATTTAAAATATTTATTTTTTTTTTTATTTTTTATTTTTTTATTATATGTATATTTAATTTTTAATATTTTCATATTATGTATATTTAATTTTTAATATTTTCATATTATGTATATTTAATTTTTAATATTTTCATATTATGTATATTTAATTTTTAATATTTTCATATTATGTATATTTAATTTTTAATATTTTCATATTATGTATATTTAATTTTTAATATTTTCATATTATGTATATTTAATTTTTAATATTTTCATATTATGTATATTTAATTTTTAATATTTTCATATTATTAATATTATTTACATTTATTTTTTTTTTTTTAACTTTGTCAATACTTACTATTTCTTTAAATTATTTTTGAATTTTCAAAAATAAATAATAGATCATTTAAATATATATAATTAAATAAATGAATATTAATTAAAATTATAAAGATTAAATTAATATAAATATATATATATAAAACTAAATAGATATATAAATATAGGAGTAAATAAATAAAAAAAATTAAAAAAAAAAAAAAAAAAAATTAAATAAAAAAGATAAAAAAAAAAAAAAAAAAAAATTAAATAAAAAAGATAAAAAAAAAAAAAAAAAAAAAAATTAAATAAAAAAGATAAAAAAAAAAAAAAAAAAAAAAAAAACAGATTTCAAATTAAATATTGAAATTTGTTTATTTATTAAATTTATTTTGTAATAATTTTTATATAATGTCTTTTATTATTGATACATTAGTATTTGATATATATTATAAATATTTATGAATTTCTAAACAAAGGCTATTGCTATTGATTTTTTTTTTTTTTTTTTTTTT
The DNA here is from genome assembly GCA_016946835.1 of Neocallimastix lanati (nom. inval.). Classification (NCBI taxonomy): domain Eukaryota; kingdom Fungi; phylum Neocallimastigomycota; class Neocallimastigomycetes; order Neocallimastigales; family Neocallimastigaceae; genus Neocallimastix; species Neocallimastix lanati (nom. inval.). Next base: position 141,247 of record JACVTC010000219.1, on the reverse strand, counting down.
TTTTTTTTTTTTTGTTTAACTAAAAAAAAATATTTATTTATTTTATTAATTCAAAATTGATGTTAACATTTGGAAATATTTTACTGAACAAGCATTCAAATTAAACTTGTAATCAACAAAATAATATAGAGAAAATAAATAAAACTAAATGAATAGATATTTAATCATAATATAAAATATAATGTTAATTTACAAAATAAAATTATAAAATTTACTAAATATATTTATATGTATAAAAATCTATTCTTCAAATTTTAAAATTTCTAATTAAACATTTATAAAAATTTTAATAATATTCAACAATAATACAAATTAAAATTAAAATAATATACCAAAATAAAAAAAATTATAATAAATAGTAATAATACCCGTTTTTACTAAAATGAATAAACTGCAAATTTCTCCCTCAATTCAAAATTTAGTAAAAAAAGATGTAGTAACATCTTTTCATGGAATAAATGGAAATAATTATAAATTAAATGATGAAATTCAATTTGATATTCAGCCACATCAGTATTATTTACCTTTCTATTCATTAATATCAGTTAATTCATCATCTAATGATTTAATTATAAATAAAGTGGAAAATGTATTCAAAATTAATGAAAGTTTTAAGAAGCCAAAAGACAAAAGAAAAAACAAACCAAAGAAATCAAGGCCATATGATGCAGATAGCGTAGAGATAAAAAATACTTCTTCAGAAGGTTTAAATAAACTTCCTCAAAATGAATCGAATCAAAGTGAAACAAAATTTATTGAAATCCCTTGTTCTGAAGGTATATATAATTAATATATATTAATTTTTATTTTTATTTTTATTTTTATTTTTTATTTTTTTTAGTTTTATTAATTAAATTTTTTTTTTTTTCTGAGAAATTAACATTTAAAATAATATTTTATAATATTTAATTATTTATTAATGTTTATCTTATTTATTACCAATATTATTTTCTCTTCTTAATATCTTTTTATATACTTAATATACTTAAAAATTGTTTAAATTCAATAAATTAATAGCTAAACCTAAAAATGCAAAAGTAAAAACTCAAAAAGTTATGGATAAAAAATGTTTTGTTTTAAAAATTGTAGCAAATGAAAATTTAGCAAAGATTTTAACTTCAAAAATTAATAAACCCAATAATGAATATTTATTTTTTAGTATTGGTTTAAGTTTCTTTTTAGTGGACTATGATTCAAAACCAAAGGTAAATTTTATTAATAAATATTATTATATTTTATAATTTTTTTTTTTTTTTTTTAAAAAAATAAATATAAATATTATTATTATCATTGATGAATAATTTAATATATTTATTCATTTTTTTTTTTTTTTTTATTTTTTTTTTTTACTTTTATTCATATTCACTGGAATAAATTATCAATTTTTTAATATTTATATTTAATAAATTTGATTGGAACGTATTATTATTATTATTATTATTATTATTATTATTATTATTATTATTATTATTATTATTATTATTATTATTATTATTATTATTTTTTCAATATTTTTATGAAAGACTACTTTATCATGTATATGTTTTAATGAAGCATTTCCAGTATGTCATGATGTTAATTTAGTTACAAAAGATATTAGTTCTATTGATGTAGTTATTGGTAATATATATATTTAAATATTGATACTTTATATGTATATATGTATATATATATATAATAAATTCATTTTTATTTATATATAAAATGGAAAATTCAATTATTTTTTAGTACTGGAGTAATATATTTACTATTGATTTAAATTTATAGGTTTTAATACTGGTGATATCATATTATATAATCCAATATCAGGAAAATATATTAGATATAATAGAAATGGTTGTTTAAATGCCTCTTCCTGTACATCAATAAAATGGATTCCTGGAAGTGAAAATGAATTTATTGCAGCATTTAATAATGGTGTTGTGATGGTATTTCATAAAGATAAGGAGGATTCTGCACCATTTAATCCTCCAACGGTACCAAATAATTATAATAAGTAAATATTATTATTATTATTATTATTATTATTATTATTATTATTATTATTATTATTATTATTATTATTATTATTATTATTATTATTATTATTATTATTATTATTATTATTATTATTATTATTATTATTATTATTATTATTATTATTATTATTATTATTATTATTATTATTATTATTATTATTATTATTATTATTATTATTATTATTATTATTATTATTATTATTATTATTATTATTATTGTAATTTTATTGTAAATTGTTAAATATAATCTTTATAATCATTATATGTTTTTGATATAATGATTATTTATTTTTATTTTATTTTTGTATGTTTATTTGTTTGTTTGTATTTATTTATATATATATATTAATTTTTTTACCTATATTATTATTATTATCATTATTATCATTATTATAAAGCTATTTCTCATATAAATTTTTATCAAGTACTAATCCAGATCAATGGTGGAAAGTTTCAGATAAGAAAATTACCGGTAAATTTATTATTATTATTATTATTATTATTATTATTATTATTATTATTATTATTATTATTATTATTATTATTTAATTAATTAATTTTATTAAATTAATAATTAATATTAATTAATAATAAATTAAGAATATGATGTATTTTATTAGTTTTTTTTTTTTTAAAAAAAAAAAAAAAAAAATTTTAAATCTGATGAAATAATAATTTAATACTATTGTTATTATTGAATAAATTATATAATATTATTATAAACTTTTATTAGCACTTTCATTTTCACCAGATTTTGATCATATAGCAATAACATCTTTAGATGGAACATTAAAAGTTATTAAATATTTAACAAATCAGTATGTTTTTATTATTATCATTATTATTATCATTTTTTCTCCAAATTATAATGTTAAAATAAATAATATTTTAATTTTATTTTAAATTTCTATTAATATTTTATAAATATTCAATTTAATAATAATGATAATGATAAAAAAAAAAAAAAATAGACTATGTGATATATATCATAGCTATTTTGGAGGCTTGCTATGTGTGGATTGGAGTCCAGATGGTAAATTTATTGTTACTGGAGGTCAAGATGATTTAGTTTCAATATGGGCTTTTAGAGGAAATATAGTAGCAAGGTGTCAAGGTCATTCATCATGGATCAATTTTATTATGTTCGATAAATATAATTCTCTTGATAGATGCTATAGATTTGGAAGTGTTGGAGAAGATACTAAATTATTACTTTGGGAATTTAGTGTTAATACTATAAGAAGACCAAGAAGTGTAATTTTTTTTTTTAATATATATATATATATAAAGTATATAGTTGAATATATTAAAGAAATAAAATTAATTAATGAATATATATATATTTATTTATACTTAATATAAACATTTCTGTAAAATAGAAATCTTTTAGAAAATCTAAAATAGATTTAGAAAAAACTATAATTTCAGTTGATCATGAAGTTTTACCAAGAAATGAAGTTTCAAATGTTATGCCTTTAGTAGTAAGTTTTTTTTTTTTTTCTATTTAATTCTATTGATTTCTCAATATTATTTTAAAATTAATAATTATATTATTATTATTTTATTATATGTTAAAATAAATAAATATTAACAAAAAAAAAATATATATATATATATATATATTTCTATGTAAATATTTCAATTTTTAAGTCAAAAAATATATATGAATCAGCTGTTTGTGAACTTGACATAAGAGAAAATAAGGTATATATTTAAATTAATATATTAATATAAATTGCATTTATTGATATATCCTTAACAGTTAATTAAGTAGATATTATTATTATATTTTTGTATATAATTATTTAATTTTTTTTTTTTTTTTTTTTTTTTTTTTTACGTAATATAATATTATTATATAATTATTCAAATTAGATTATTACATGTAGTAATAGTGGAATAATAAAAGTCTGGGATCAAGAATAAATTATAATATATATGTATATAACTATAAATTATATATATATATATTTAAATATTTATACTAATAATGTTATATATATATATATATAATTATTAATAATAAAATGTAATAAAATGAAATTAAAAGTTATACATATGCATATATAATAATAATAATAATAATAATAATAATAATAATAATAATAAAAGAAGTATTTAATAAAACAAGCAATATATTTATTGTAATATAAATAATTTTATATATATATATATAATTTTTTTTCAATGTTAATACTAGTAATGATTTTTTTTTATACAAAAAAAAAAAAAAAAAAAAAAAAAAAAAAAAATTAAAAAGTTAAATATATATATATATATAATAGTAACAATAAAAATAACAAAAGAAGTTCTTAATAAAACAAGTAATATATAGTATAATAAATAATTTTAAATATTCAATTATAAAAGTAATAAAATGTAACATATATGCAATATGCAACACATTTAAAATTTAAATATTACACATGAAATAATATACTTTTAAAATAATGATATACATATATATATATATTAAAAATAAGATTAAAATAAATAATGATTTTAAACCTAAAAAATACCTCTATTATTTCATTCAACTTCACTCATTGATTCGATTTCGCTCATTCTCGGCTGATCTTGAACTCTACGCAGTCGCAGAGCTTTATACTCGAGTCTCACTCACCTACATTCGCTGCATCTCCTTTAACCATTCATTCGTTTCATTCAAAATTATCATTAATAATTAACTAAAGATTATTAATAATAATAAAACAATTGAAATATTTTTTGTTATTATTAGTTTAAATGAAATTTTTATTTTATTTTTTATAAAATATATTGGTGATAATATTTTGTTCTTTCTCTTTTTTTTTTTTTTTTTTTTTTTTTTTGTTATTTTAATATATTTTTTTATTTTTGAAAATAAGTTAATAAAAGAAAAATAGATAGGATAACTATAGTTATGCTAATAAAATATTCAATTGGGTTTTTATTTTTTTAATTCCTTATTACTTTACTTTACTGTACTATTCCATCAGCAATATTTATAATAATATTAATCTTTTCAATAATAATTTATATTATAAAAAAGAATGATAATTTACAGATATAACTTTTTAGAAACTGCTTTTTAATATGTTTAGATGTGGAATTTTTTTTTTAATAAATTTGGTCTTAATTATAATTAAAGTTTTTAAATTAAAAATCAAATGTTTAATTTACCATATATGGAATAATTATAAAAGAATATATATTAATTTTAAAATAAAATATAAAGTATATTTATAAATAAAAATATTATTTATTCCTGTTTAATCTAGAGTTGAATAACAAGGAATAATTTTAAACATACTGCGCATCAGTATTTAATTAATGAGGCTAAAAACATTATATTTAAATAAATTTATGTAATTATTTTCTTTTTCATTTTTATTTTTTTTTTGAAAACTAATGAACTAATAATCAAATAAAATAGACAATATTATTAAATTATTATTTATCATTATTAATAATTATTAAATATAAATACTTTTTTTCTTAATTGATTTTAAATATATCATGTTACACAAAAAATTAATAATACAAAAAAAAATTTTTTTTTATATTATAAATATTTATTATAAAATAGAATTTAATATAATTATATATGTAAACTTTATTTAAAGATTAAATCTCAAAATTTATATATATATTAATTTTAATCTTTGTATTATCCAATATGATTATGTAAATATTTTTATTATGGGTACTTTATATAAATAATATTAATTTCAAAATAAATACATACATACATAAATAAATAAATAAATAAATTATTTACAATTAAGTATATTTTTTATAAAAAATCACATTTCAGTAATTTAAACTAATTATTTTTTTTCATATATAATGTTAGTTTTTAATAGTGCCACATTAATATTTTAAAATTTATAAAAATATTTCATTAAAAACTAGAAAATTTGCAAAATATTAAGAAATTTATGTAAAATTTTTTTTTATATTTTGATTTTTGTATTGTTTGTTAATTGTAATATAAAATAATAAACAATCTAAAATAATTTTTTTTTTAAAGTTAGGTAGTACTATCGAAATATTATTTTAATTTTATTATTTTTTTTTATTTCATAGACATTTAATTTATTATTTTTTATATAATAAAATTTTTTATTTTTAATATTTTAGATTATAATAATATATTTTATATAGTTTTAATATAAACTATATTTAAAATATAAAAATATCATTATTTAAATCAATAATAAATATTTATATTGTTATAATATATTATA
>JACVTC010000219.1:20000-130000 GCA_016946835.1 Neocallimastix lanati (nom. inval.) | reverse complement strand
AAACTTATATATATCTATTAATATTATTTACTATTATTTACTTACATGTAATTGATGAGTTCTACAGAAATTTGTAATATTTACAATATAATTAATAGTTAAAAGTCTTGCATTGGCCTAAAAAAATTTTAGTATTAAAAATAATAATTTAGTACATATAACATATATTTAGCATATTATATTATAGAAATATTGATTATTAACTACATATTATATAAATATATATATATATATATTGATTTATTGATTTAATTACTTGATTAATTTCTCTTTGAACTTGGAATTTTTCAGAGACAACTTTAACTAATTTATCATAACTTGGAAGTTTTCCTTCAGAATAAATTTCTTTATTTTTATAAAATAAAATATATAATTAATTTAAAATATAAAGTTTTTAAAATAAATAAATATATTATAAAATTATTTAATTTATTAATTTATTGACTTATTAATTTATTTATTTGTATAAATATTCAACATAGATAATTAATTATATAATCAAAAAATAAAAAAATAAATAAAAATATAATATATATATAAATAATAAAATAAAATAAAATAAAATAAAAGGAATATATATATAATAAAATAAAAGAAAAGAAATAAAATATTTAAAATAAATATCTAGAAATATACCTAATTTTGTATCTTGGGAAGAAAGACTTTGAAGTTGACTAGTAATAGCTTTTCCTTGGAAAATTAATTTTTGTAATTGATCTTGAGGTGAACCAATAACATCAAAAGGTTGCTTTTTATTAATAAGTCTTTGTGTGGAAGGAGATAAAGGTTGTTCAAGCTGTGCATCAATTTGTTGATTTCTTAAAGAACTTAATGAAGTAACACTACTTGCACTTCTTAAACTTTTCGCTTCCGTAATTTTATGAGGTCTTAATGACGCTAAACTACTACAACTTCTTAAGCTTTTCATTTCCTCATATTGATTTGTAATATATGAAGTATTAGCTTCACTATCATCGTAATTGAAATTGAAATTTAATGGTGAATGTGGCAAATCCCTTGTGGTAGGATTTCCCATTCTTGGAGTAGGTGAAACATTTCTTTGTGGTACTGGTGAAGCATTTCTTTGGGGAACCGGTGAAGCAATTCTCTGTGGTACTGGTGAAGCAATTCTTTGTGGTACTGGTGAAGCAATTCTCTGTGGTACTGGTGAAGCAATTCTTTGTGGTACTGGTGAAGCAATTCTCTGTGGTACTGGTGAAGCAATTCTCTGTGGCACTGGTGATGAAATTCTTTGTGGTATAGGTGAAGATATTCTTGGTGGAATTGGTGAAGAAACTCTTGGTGAAGTATTATAGGATGATACCATTGGGGAAGTCGGAGTAGCAGGACGAGGCAAATTTGAATTCATGTCTAATCCCATTCCCATGCCGTTATAGTCATAATTGTAATCATAATTATACGTTTCATAAACTTTATTTTCCATTGGATATGATGGTTTCGGAGGTATTTGATAATAGTTTTCTTCCACATTATAGTCTGTATAATTTTCCATTTTGAAGTCTTTTTATTATATTATAATAAAATTTTTAATTTATAATTTTTAAAAATTTTTTTATTTTTATTTTTATTTTTTTTTATAAAATTCGAATTATCAAATAAATTTATTTAATAATTTAATAAATATATAAAAATATTAATATTAAATGGATTTCAATTTTTTATATATATTGAAAAAATAAAATAAAAATAAAAATTAAATTAGTAAAAATAAAAAATAAAGTATTAATAGTGTAACATTATATTTTTAAAATCAAATTCCTATTAAAAAATTATATGAAATCTTTTTCTTATTTTTATACATTAAATTTTTACATCCATATAAAAAAGTTCATTTACCTTTTTGATAAATATACTATGAAAATTTTAATTATACAATATTTTTATTAATATGTACTATTATAAACACGTAAACTTTCTTTTATATATATAATATATAATTTTGAAATATAAATAATTATTTAATAATCCTCTTGCTTTTTGTACTTGAATTTACTTTAATATAAAATTCTAGATAAATTTTAAAATAAATTCTAAAATAAGTATTTCATCTTTTTATATGTAATTTACAAATTTATTTAAAATTATGTATTATTAATTTAATAAAAAAAATAAATAAAAGAAATAAATAAAAGAAAAGAAAAAGAAAAATAATTTAAAGGTTTCGTAGAGATTTTTAAAAAAAATTCAAATTTAATAATACAATAAATATTTCATGAAAAAAAAATAATAATAATAATAATAAAAGTAACTTTTAAATATATTATAATGATTATATAATATTTAAATTGTTCTTTAAGTATTTTATATTTTTTATTCTTTGTTTAATCTAAATAATTTTCCAATTTATTTACAGAAAACAATTTATTTTGTTTAAAAAATATAAACAATTTATTTTATTTCTTTTATTTCTATTTAAAAATTATTTTTTCCTTATTATATCTTTTTTAATTTTATAAAAAATTTAAATTATTATAATATTTATAATATTTTTCATCATTGTTTTTTTTTTTTTCATCATTGTTTTTTTTGCTTTTTTTGGATATTTTTTATTATATATATATTATAATAAATTTATAATAGTATCTATTTATTTATTTATTTATTTATTTATAATAATTTATCTATTTTATTATATTTATTCATTTATTTAAGTATAATGATACCTATTAAAAGTTTAATTAATAATCTTTTATGCTATTCAAAAATCAGTTGAATTAAATTTCCTATTTTATATCATTTATTAAAAAGCATTTTTTTTTTGACTCCATACTATTAAATATATATTATACATTTATAATAATTCTATTCATTAATATATTATAATATATTTTTTATATTTATTTTATTTATTTTATTTATTAATTTTATTTATTATTTTTATATTTCCTTTTTTCAAATTATTCTTAATATTAATGATTCATATAATCAACAATTAATATTAGGAATAATGATTAATATTAAGAACGAGGATTAATACAATATATTAATAATGTACAACTAATATACAGTATTTTTTTATTATTTTTAATTAATTTTCAAATTAATTTTATATTAGTTTAAATATATTTTGAATGTAAATTAAATAAACATTTTTATTTTTTTTTATCCATATTTACAATTAACTAAATAATTATAACAAATCAAGCTAAATAAATAATTAATTAAATAAATATGTAAATAAATAATTAATTAATTAACTAATTAAATAATTAAATAGATGAATAAATAACAATTAAATAAATTTTAATATTTAATTTTTAAAGATTTTGTTTAATTAGGAACAGGATATTAAAATTTTACATTATACTTTAAAAAAGTCATCAAATAACCATTTATATTCATTGATTTAAAAAAAAGGAAAAAAATAAAAATAAAAATAAAAATATAAAAATAAAAAGTCAGCATTTATTATATGGGTTATATATATATATTTTTTTTGTATTTTCATAATTTTCTATTATTTCATATTAATTATGTTTAACTTTAGAATGATTGTTTTGATGTTAAATCAAAATATTTTAAATTAATTTTAACTTACATATATTAAATATCAATGAAGCTTTAGAGAAAAAAAAAAAAACATAATTATTCCTTGTTACCTATTATTTATTTATTTATTTATGTATTTATTTATTTATAGGAGTTGCATTTTGCAAAGTTGTATTTCGGAAAATGTGGCGTTTTAAAATTTTTAATAAATAAATTATTATATGAATAATTTTAAAAAATAATGTCAAATTAAGAGATAGATTTTCTTTTATTATTATTATTTATTCTTATTTTACTTTTTATATTTATTATAAAAAAAAAAAAATAAAAAAATATATTCTATAAGAATAACATATTTTCTGAAATAAATATTATATATATATTTATAAAAAAAATAAAATAAAATACCGAATATTTTTAAAAACAATAAAAAGTATTTAACATAAAAAAAAAGACATATAAATTATAAAAAGGTTTATATATCTTAAATTTATTTAATATGAATAAATTAGTTCCAATTATTTAGTATTTTATTTTTTGTTTTATTTTTTAATTATAGAGTGTTTTTAAGTAAATATTTTAGATTTAAAATATTAGAAAATAAATTATTTATATAATTATTTTTTATTTATAATTAATTATTTATTATTTAATTTTATTGTTTAAATTTAATTATTTATTATTAATAGATTAATATTAATTATTCAGTCTTTTTTATTACAAAGTAGTTATGAAAATATTTAAAACATTTTATTTTTTAATAGTTTATGTAATTTTATTAATTTTTAAACATGATTATAATTTACTTAGTTTTAATTGTATTAAACAATATTAAAAAAATTATAGAGTTAAATTACAGCAATATAAATGCCATATCACGAAATGTAACTTTCAGGAATGCACCTCATCCATTATTTATCAATCAATGTTATAACCTTGAATATTTATTATCTTTTAGAAACTGGAATAATACGAAATTAATATATATTATTTGGATTATATTTATTTATAATGAGAAATATATTTATCATATATAAAAAAAAAAAAAAATTTTTTTTAATAAAGTTTATTATAGATAGATATGTAGTGATTGATTTTATTTCTAGTAAGTATTGTGATTATTTTTTTTTTAAATTATGTTAAATCCTATTTCTATTAGTTTAGTAATTATTAAATAAAAACTTTAAAACTAGAATCAATTCTTTCTCTACATAAAGGACATTTGTTAACCATTTTTCCACAATTTTCACAACAAGCAATATGTTTACATGGTAAAAATAAATAACATTTACTTCTTTCATAACATATTACACATATCATTTCATCATTTGTTTTTTCTGTTTCTCTAATTTTTTCTTCCTTATTAAAATCTGATATTTTGTTTAAATTTTTTTCAGTACTATTTCTTTCAAATGATGGTAATAAAGGTAAATTTGGAAGTTTTAAATTATTAATATTAATATTTCCGAGAGCACATTTTGAACATACATCATAACTACATTTATTACAATGATAACTTATGTTATATCCATTAATATAAAGATTTCTACAAATATTACATATAAAACCAGATAAGTACCCTTTGTTTTCACTTTGTATTCCTTTCAAAATATATTTTGTTAATATTTTTCCGTTTCCACAACGTATGCAAGTTAAACTTTTTTGTAAATATATATTATATCCTAAAATTATATCACATTTTGGGCAAGGGCATCCATTAGTGGGACCACATCTTCCATCGCATGTTCCACAAATGCACTTACCACATGTTGTATACCTATTTCCACAATATAATACACCATCACTAATACTTTGAAGAGATGATGTTATTCTTAAATTATTTAAATGATATTTGCTAATATTAGAAAAAGCACATTTTGGGCACAGATCAAAATTACATTTAAAGCAATGCATAATTGGTATATATTTTTGATAATATCTTCCATTACATGTATCACAAATGAAAGCTGAATATCTTCCTGTTATTAATTGAATATTTTTTAAATTTAAACGAATTAAATCATTATTACATTTTCCACATTTCATTTTTCCAGTACAATATAAAATATAAGATAAAGTATATTCACAATCAGGACAGGCGCATCCATTATGAATACCACAATATCCATCACAAGTTCCACATTTGCACCCATGATTAGATGCGAATTTTTTTCCACAGTATAATATTCCTTGACAAACTTCTGTACCTTGCTTCATTACAATACCTTTTGAATTCTTGAATATTAATTCTGAATTTACCATTTTTAATATTATATTTATTATTTTTATAAAAACAAAATTATTTTAATATAATATATTTAAATAGACTAAATAATAAGAGTAGAAATTAGTTTATTAATAAAAAGAAAATAAATTTAAAATTTAAAATGTTACATATAAAAAAAAAAAAAAAAAAAAAAAAAAAAAAAAATTAAAAATTAAAATATTTTATATAAAAAAGAAAAAAAAAAATTTTTTTAAAAAACTAAACCCTTATTCATAATCACGTGATAATTTTGTAAGTAAGGGTTAATTGCTTTAAATTAAGAAGTTAAAATTATTATTAAATTATGAGGAGTGTTGTATTTCAATATGTAGCTTTTATATTATTGTAATTTAACGCCGTAAATTTTTTAATATTTTTAATACAATTTATATAAATAAATAAATTATAGATTTAGAAATAAATATATTATTAAAAAATAAAATGTCTTAGTCTTTTTTTGGGGAGAGTTGCATTTCCCCAAATTGAATTTCGCCAGGTTGCATTTCGACAACTGGAGTATTGATATAAATAAATGAATAAATAAATAAATATTAATTCAAAATATTTTATTTTTTTTAAATATATATATTAATGAAAATTTCAAAAATATTTTATTTTTAAAGAATATTTTTTTTAAAAAATAAATATAAAAAGAATAATAAAAATAAAAAATCTCTAACCCTAATTTAACATTATTTATTAAAATTGTTTATTTATTAATTTATTTATTAAATTTTTGAAACGCCACATTTTTTGACATACAACTTTGTGAAATGTAACATTTCGAAATGAAACACTATTTTAAATTATGTCCAAAAAAAAAATTTATCAAAAATATGGAAATAACCATATAGCAAATCCTTATAAAAGATGATGGAAGCCAATTAATTATCAAAAAATAATTCCATAAAATACAATCCCATGAAAAGAAAAATATTTAAAAATATATGCTAACTTAGGCTATAATAATAATTATAGAAGAAATCCCAAGATATATTAATTTGATATGACCTACTAATTAATACTCAAAGTTCCAAAAATTTAAATATATAAAATAAATATATCAACTTTAAAACCTAAATAATCAACTACATAAATGTGCCAAACAAACTTTAATGGTGTAAGAACATTTTAAGAGAAATTAAAAAGTATATAAGACTGTATAAAAATTCATATAAACAATTAAAATACAATACATATAAATCGAAGATTGAAAAATATTGATATTAAATATTATGAAATTAGGGATTTAATAATAATAAAAAAAAAAAAAAAAAAAAAAGAACTAAATTTAAATTTTAATAGAAACTATAAATAATAAAGTTGATGGTTTAATGTGTTAGATTTTTCAAACTAAAATTCCTTCTCTATAATTAATAATAAAAATTTTTTTCTATATGAAATTATAAAGTTATATTAAAAACTTAATTTATTATAAATTTAAATTTAATAATTTCACTTTAACTATTATATTAAAATGGCTTAGATAAAATAAATTTTTTACTTTAATTATTATAATAAAAGGTCCTTCCTATAAAGGATATATACGACAGAAGAAAGAATTATAAAACTAAAATAAAGTGAAATATCATATTTTTTACAATAATAAAATAATTATATAATTAATATAAAAAAAAAAAAAAAAAAAAAAAAAAAAAATTTTATATAAATACATATGTAGTTTCATTTTTTAAAAAATAAGAGAGAAAAAAAAAAAAAAGAGAAATTTGTTTTTTTTTGTAAAATATAACGAGAGAAGTTATATTTATAAAAGAAAAGTGTATTTTTAATAAATAAAAGTAAACAAAAGAAAAATTTTATTTTTGTGTTATTAAATTTATTATTATAGATAATAATAAATTTTTGTATTAAATTTTATATTAAATAAAGTTTTATTAAAAAATAAATTTTCTGTACACCATTGAGCTTTATTAGCGGGGCTTATTTCTAAAAGATTAAGAGTCTCACGAAAGGAACACTAAAACATAATTTATAAATATTAATAAAAATAAAATAAAAAGGGAATATTAATAAAAATGGACAGAATAATCCTTAACAAAAGAAACTATAAAATCTGGAGTAATTTAATAATGGGTGAACTGGAGGAAGCTAACCTTGAACATGCAGTTACTCTAAATCATAGTGATAATACAACAGAAGGTACTACAGAAGGTACTACAGAAGGCATTACTGAAGGAACCCTGAATGTTAATACTATTTCAGCTAAAGAAGACTCAAAAGCAAAAAAGGATCATATATAAGCATTTGAGTGAAGTAACATGGGAAAAAGTAGAGGATATTGACACAGCTTATGAACTTTGGGAATATCTTAAAGTATACTATTGTGAAACTGATGAAGAAAAAATAAAAAAATATAAAAAGACTCTTGATGAACTAGTATATAAAGGAGAAGATGTCAGATTGTTTATTGTTGACTTTGAGAATCTTTGGAATAAATATGTTAAGGCAGTAAAAAGTGTAGATCCATTAGACAAAGAGATAAAGCAATCCAATAAATTATATTACCTCCGCAACAGTTTCAAAAAACATTATCCGAATATTTATGAAAGACTTACATATGCTGTTGTTAAAGAAGAAGATATGACAGTTATAAAGCAAATGATCGAGTTATCATTAAATGAAAAGAAAACAAATGATATAAAAAATGAAAAGAACAAACAGGAAATAAAACATTTTAATCCTCATTATGATGCACAACCAGTTTATAGAAAGAAGTGCCACCTTTGTGGATCAATAGATCATCTTATTAATCAATGCAGCTTAAGAGATTCTTATAACAACTGGAAAAGAACTGAACAAGAAAAACTAAAAGAAAAAGAAAAATCCTTCAACATAGAAGAAAACTACAATGTTGATACTAATGAGGAGAATCCAAGCAACAACAATTCTTTTTAATTGAATGGGTGGTTGATTCAGGGACCACTCAAACTATAGTTAATAATCCTGAAATTTTAAAAAATAAAGAATTAAAAAACAGCATAATCAACTTTCTTAATAATAAAAGTAATAAGTCTAACATTTCTGGTAAATTAAAGATCAAAATAGGACCAGAGATAATAAGTATAGATGATGCTATTTTATTTAAGAATGGAAGAAGGAATTTATTATCTATAATAGATTTGTTAGATAACAATATTAGCTGTTTATTCTACAACCAAAACAATAAAAAATATTTAAAATTATTCAAAGATAATATCAACCAATTGAAAATAAACAAAGTCATAGATATTATTGAAATCGATAATGGTTTATTTAAAATTTTAACCAACTCTAATGATAATAATAAAATAGTAAGTAAGAATAAAAACAAAAAGATAATTGAAAATTATTTAGTAGAACCTGCCAATGATAAATTAAAAAAATTTATATGGCATAATAGGTTTTTACATTATGATATAAAATATTTACAAGATAAAATTAAAAACATCAATGTTTCATTAAAAACGTGTAAGGATTGCAATGTATCTAAAATTAATAAACTGCCTAATAAAACCAGTAATCTTAGAGCAAAATCCAGAGGAGACTTAATTTATAGTGACTTGCTCGAATTCAATAAAGGTAATAAAGGTATTGAAGGAGTAAATGGCGAAAATTATTCTATCATCTTTGTTGATGATTTTTCAAGGAAAATTTGGATTTATAACATTGTGAGCAAAAGAGAAGTTGGTAACATAGTTACTAAATTCTTTAATTATTTGAAGAATCATTTTGATCTGGACATCAAATATTTCAAAACTGACGGTGCACCAGAATATAGTACACCATTATTAAACGAACTATATGACAAACATGGAACCATACACCTTACCACTGCACCGAAAAATCCTGAGGAACTAGGAAGGTCAGAAAGGAATAATAGATCTCTCGAAAACTGTATAAAAACAATACTTAGATATTCAAACCTAAATCTTAAATACTGGCCATATGCCATAAAAAATGCAGTAGATATTAATAATATAATACCACATAAAGGTGTCAATAATAAAATACCTGACTTAGAATGGTATGGTCCTCACCATAACATCAGGTACGATAAATTAAGAGCTTTTGGTTGTTTTGCCACCTATGATAGACAAGAAAATGCAAACAAACTACATATATTCAAGAAATTCGGAATAAATCTAGGTAGAGCAGAAAATGCAAATGCTTATAAAATCCTGGACATACAAAATGGAACCATATATTTAAGGAGAAATGTAGAATTTTATGAAACCAAATTTATTAAAACTAAAGATATTGATATATTTAACATTAATAAAGAAATAATTTCAGACAACATAGAAGATTTAAATAATGTTGAATTTTATCAAGACCTAATCCTTGAAGATCTTATTGATGAATTTGAAAATAATGAAAATTTAGAAAAGAATAATGAAATTAATATTACTGAAGAAAATATTGACAATAACAATTATAATGAGAATACAAATTCTAATAAAAATGAAGACATTGTTAATAAACAAAATAATGATGAGGATGATATTATTTCAAGTAGCGAATATGAACCGCTAAATATCAGATTAAATAAAATAAAAGAGAACAATAATGAAGAAATTAAAAATAATAATTATATAAGTGGTACAGAAAGCGACATAGAAAGTAACTATAATACATCCAGCGATGAATTAGTACCATTAAATATCAGAAAAATGAAAAGAAAGATAGTCTCATCCTCTAATGATGAAGATAATCAAAATCACAAACGTATTGAAAAGGACCCAAATATAATAGGTGAAGCTAACCATGCTGAAATATGGAATAATTTGCCAGAAATAAATTCAAAAGAAGTTTTCATTCCTAGTAATATACAAGAAGCACTGAGAAGCAAGTTTAAAACTTATTGGATAATTGCCATCAATGAAGAACTAGAAAACTATGATGCGCATAAAACAGCTACAAAAATAAACAAGAGTCAAATAGAGAAAAACAGAAAGTTAATAAAATTAAAATGGATTTTTTCTTTAAAAACTGATGAAAATAATAAAGTATTAAAATTTAAGGCAAGACTAGTGGCCAAAGGATACACCCAAAAGAAAAATATAGATTACTTCGCAACATATTCTCCAACGTTGGAATATGAGTCCCTCAGATACCTTATTGCCTACGCCGCCAGACATCACTATGATTGCTACCAATTGGATATTAAAGGTGCATATTTAAACTCAAAAATCGATACTGATATTTATACAGAAATACCAGTATCTCATCCTGACTATGAAGATGGTTACTGTTGGAAATTAAATAAAGCCCTATACGGTCTAAAACAGGCAGGCAGACTTTGGTATGAAGAAATTAATAATACATTAATTAATAAATTAGGATTTAATAAAACATATGCCGATAGTAACATCTATTATAAAATCATTAATGATAATGAAAAGGTGATCATAGGTCTATACGTAGACGATATGATCATCATAGGAAACATTAGTAATATCCAAAACACCATAAAGGAAATAAAATATGTATACACTGTTTCAAAATCAGAAGAAATAGATAGTATATTAGGGATTAAAATTACAAAAACTAACATAGGAGAATACACTATGGATCAGTCAAAGTATATCATTAATAAATTAAACGAATATAATATTAAAGAAGAGAAAAATAATCCATATTCAGAAATAACTGATAGTGATCTAAACAAACAAAAGGTAGATCCCACTAAATATAGATCAGCAATAGGATCACTAATTCACTTAGCAAGATGCACTAGACCAGATATTAGCGAAACAATAAGTAAACTATCAACTAAAAGGAACAACCCCACTATTAAAGATTGGAAAATGTTATTAAATGTTTTTAAATATTTAAATAAGACTAAGAACTTTTATTTAAGATTTGACGATAAAGAAGACATTATGGCATACTCAGATGCAAGCTTTGGACCAAAAGAAGATGACAATAATGCAAAATCAACTACTGGATACATAATATATATTGGAAGTGCACCTGTATGTTGGAGATCGAAAAAGCAAAAATTTACAGCTAGAAGTACTACTGAAGCTGAGTTCAATGCAACTGCAGATCTAATCGAAAAGATCATTTGGTTAAATAATTTAAATAAAGAATTAGAAGGGAGAGTTTTATTATGTCAAACATTCTGTGATAACCTTAGTAATATAAAAATATTAACTAATGAAAAAAGAACTAATTCGTCAAGACACTTTGATATAGATTATTCTTATGTAATGGATTATATAAAGGAGGACTTTATCAACATCTCTTATATCAATTCCAACAATATGTTAGCAGATATTCTAACTAAAAGAATCAGTAAGGACTCTTTTAATTACTTTATTGATAACACTTTTTATTATTAATTATTATTATGAAATTTTATTTTGAGGGGGGAGTGTTAGATTTTTCAAACTAAAATTCCTTCTCTATAATTAATAATAAAAATTTTTTTCTATATGAAATTATAAAGTTATATTAAAAACTTAATTTATTATAAATTTAAATTTAATAATTTCACTTTAACTATTATATTAAAATGGCTTAGATAAAATAAATTTTTTACTTTAATTATTATAATAAAAGGTCCTTCCTATAAAGGATATATATGACAGAAGAAAGAATTATAAAACTAAAATAAAGTGAAATATCATATTTTTTACAATAATAAAATAATTATATAATTAATATAAAAAAAAAAAAAAAAAAAAAAAAAAAAAAATTTTATATAAATACATATGTAGTTTCATTTTTTAAAAAATAAGAGAGAAAAAAAAAAAAAGAGAAATTTGTTTTTTTTTGTAAAATATAACGAGAGAAGTTATATTTATAAAAGAAAAGTGTATTTTTAATAAATAAAAGTAAACAAAAGAAAAATTTTATTTTTGTGTTATTAAATTTATTATTATAGATAATAATAAATTTTTGTATTAAATTTTATATTAAATAAAGTTTTATTAAAAAATAAATTTTCTGTACACCATTGAGCTTTATTAGCGGGGCTTATTTCTAAAATAATGTAAAACCTAAAATAAATAAAATTAAATACAATATATAAAATCTTTAGAAATTTATTTTAATTTGAAGTTACATTATAATCATTTAATATCTATTAATAAAGGATAAATGATTTTTTAATTTATTTATTTATCAAATTATTTATTATTTTTATTATTATTATTATTATTATTATTATTTTCCAATATTAAAATAAATTATAATAGATTAAAAAATTGAATAAAAAAATAAAATAATATTTAATGTTTTTTATTATATTCAACCTACGATATATAATTCAATAAAAGATGTCCATTTATATTAAAAAATCAAAATCAAATATATTTATTATTATTATTATTATTATTATTATTATTATTATTGATATGCTATTGTTGATTAGATTCATAATAGGAATTAAAAAAATGTTTTTTTAAGCAATAAAAGACTTATTGTTATTAATTAATATTGTTAAAAAATTTTTTAAAACTATTTTCTATTCTTTTTCTACACAACGCATAATTATTAAACGTTTTAACACAATTTTTAGTAACAAATTTACAAAGCAAAAATAAATAACATTTATTTCTTTCAAAGTATACTATACATAACATTTCTTCATGTGTTTGTCCAAATTTTCCGTTTTTTCTTTTTCAATAGAATCCTCTTACCAATTGAAAATAATATAAATTTAAATGAATTAACTCATCATTAACATTTTTCTCATTTCATTTTCCCAGTACAATATAAAATATAAGTAAGATAAAAAACACCACAATATCTATCATATTTGGTATCCATTATAATATTTATATGCCTTCAATATAATATATTCCTTGACTAAATCCTGTCCTTTTTTTTTTTTTTTTTATAATTCCTTTTTGAATTCTTGAATATTAATTATGAATTTTAACACTAAATTAATTATTTTTTATTTCAAAAAATAAAATTATTTCATTATTATATCTATATACAGATTGTAAAGTTGAAATTTTATTAAAAAGATTATTAATAGAAATATGATTTATTTTAAAATATTTATAATTAGGTAGGGTTAATATTCTTTTTATTTAAATATTTAATTTTTTTGCAAAATTGATAAGACTTATGATTTAAGATATAATCTAATGATAAGAAAAATATTTAGAAGGTATCGATTGACTCAAACTACACTAAAGGTTAGAAAACAAAAATACCTACCACATAATATATTAAATTTATGGGTCCAGATTAGATTAAATAATAATTGATGTTCCAAAAATAAATAAATAAATAAAAATTAAAAAAGAAAAAAAATATGAACACTTTAATATCGAAGTTTTATATTATAAACTACGCAAAAGTAAATAAATGTTATTATATACGATCATTCAATAAAAAAAAAATAAAATAAAATAAAAAGCAAAAAAAAGACTACATAAAATTTTATATTAACAATCAAGCTACAATTTATAAGACATAAAATTACAAAATAAATCTATGATCTAAACATGTCCATATTAATTATTATAAAATCAGAAAACTAATAAGAAAAAAATAAAGTGGAATTCTAAATACAAAGATCAATCTATAAATAATAAAGCAAATGGTTTTGACCAAAAACCAAAATAAATATAATGTAAATATATTAATCTTCAAAAATTTAATTTATAACTTTATATTGTAGCATTTGTTATTACCTTTTTTTTTAAGAATCAAATTTTTTTAGGTCATGGTTTTTCTTATAATAAAATGTACTTTATTTATCTTTATTAATAAATAAATTTTTATATTTACTATTATTAATTTGATTAAATTGAATAGTATAGAAGTAACTACTTTAAGTCATAACCCTAATATAAATTAATTTCTTAAAGGATAATAAAAATTAAACTTTATTAGTAATTTATTATAAGATAAATATATATATTTTAAAGTTTTTAATTTTTATTCATAAATTAAATAAAATGATTCAATAATACATGAATTTTTATAATTATATAATAATAATAAATTTTTTTTATTTTTTCATATATAAATATTTTTTTAACTACTCTATCATATATTTTAATTATATTTAACACAAAAACAAAAATAGAAAATATCCAATTATTTTAACTCAATTAAAACAATTAATAATAAAATTCTAATATGGACAATGATGATGTCAATCAACTTAAAGATATCAATGGTAATTACCACTCTTGTCAATAATTGAAAAAAAAAAATAAAAATAAAAAATAAGAAGAAAATAATTCATTAAATTCCATTTCCATCAAAATGCCAATTTAATTAAGGATTTATATCTTTTTTTTTTTTTTTATTAATGAATTTATAAATATTTATTTAAACAATTTAAATTATTTTTTTTATATTTTATTTTCTCCTTAATTATTATTATTATTATTATTATTATTATTATTATTTTTTTTTTTTTTTATATCTATATCTATATCTACATTTATATATTTATTCAATAATGTATAAAATCATTTATAATTCATAAAACGATTCAAAATTTTATATTTCAAAATTTTCAATTTTAAACATTTATAAATCATACGAAGATGACATAAAGACTATTCATTTGCTAATTGAAAATGAAAATAAAGAGATAAAAGAAGCCTCCAAAAAAATGTCACGAAAGGAATTTAGAAAATTAAAAAAGAAACTTAAAAGAAAAATTAGAAGACAGCAATATGCGGAACAGAAAATTATAGAATTGAATGATAAAGAGTATATAGAAAAGAAAAAAGAAGGTATATTTAAAAATAATTATTAATCAATAATCATCTTTATTATAATTTATTTATTAATTGTACTAAGCATTATTTAGAAATTAACCTTTTTTTTTTTTATTTTTTTTTTTTTATCTTTAATATTATATTATATATATATAAAAGAATTATTGAAAGAAGAAAAAGAAAGGTATTATATTGGTTGTTCTAATAATCAATATATATATTATTTAAGATTTTAAATTAAAATAAAATAAAAATAAATAAAATTAGAGAAAAACAACGGAAAAAATGGGAATTACGTGAACAAAAAATTGAAATGAAAATTAAGAAAAAAAAGGAATTAGAGATGAAACAAAAACAAATAAATAAAGAAATTAAAGAAAAATCTTCAAAAAAGGAGGAGGAAAAAAGTGAAAATTCAACTGAAACAAAATCTATTC
The DNA here is from genome assembly GCA_016946835.1 of Neocallimastix lanati (nom. inval.). Taxonomy (NCBI): domain Eukaryota; kingdom Fungi; phylum Neocallimastigomycota; class Neocallimastigomycetes; order Neocallimastigales; family Neocallimastigaceae; genus Neocallimastix; species Neocallimastix lanati (nom. inval.). Next base: position 114,089 of record JACVTC010000219.1, on the reverse strand, counting down.
AAGTATATATAAATATATATATTATCCTATGTTGCTTTTAATAACAAGGAAAATAAAAAAGATGAAACTAATAAAAATGTAATTATAAAAAAAAAATATTTTTTATAATATAGGAAATGGTTAAATCAAAGTATGAAGAAATTAATAAAAATATTGAAAAGCATAGAATTGAAGAAAATTTCAAATATATCACTTTTAATATTGCTTCCAAAGCCGAAGATGTAACTAATACAGATTTTTATAATAATGCTGTAGATTTATATTATTATTGATAATAATTGCAATTTTAACAATATTTTTATTTATTGTATTATAATAAAAAATATCAACTACAATAATAATATTATTATTAATGATTATAATAAAATTAAATATAAAGGATTTAAAATTTGTAAATCCTCAGGCATCAATTGACTTAGTAAATATTGTTCTATTTTTTTTTTTTTTTTTTTTTTTTTTGGAAAAAAGAAATACTAATAATAAATAAATATAAACTTTTATATATATTTGTATAATTCTTATATATAATAATACTAATTAAATATGAATTAATTTATATTAATATGTTATCAGTTTGAAATCATGGGAAATCAGGAGAATAATGATTTACAAGTATGTCAATTTTTTAAAAGGACGGGTGCATGCCGTTTCGGTAATCAATGTGATAGAATTCATATTCAACCCACTCACTCAAAGACAATAATTATTAGAAATATGTTTGATTTAGGAACTGAAATCATGTCAACTTATCTATTCGATGAGAATGAAATTATTGAAGTATTTATTATTTATTATTTATTATTATATATAATTTGTAAATAGATTTATTAATATCAATTATATATAAATTCCCTATTTTAAGTTTTTTAAACTAACCTAATTCATTAATGATTTAATTCTTAAATCATTATTTTTCTTTTTTGTTTTTTTCTATAAATTATAAATTATATATAGTATGATGAAGATTCAAATGATAGCTATATTAAATATAAAGAATTTTATGATGATGTTTATCCTGAGTTTTCAAAGTTTGGAAATATTATTCACTTTTATGTATATATATATAATATATTTTGTAATATTGACTATATTAAGCGTATATATTCAAATATATATATATCTTAAAACTAACTTAATAATTTATGTATATTATATAAAGGTTTGTAATAATATTATTCCACATTTACGAGGAAATGTATATGTCGATTATAGTACAGAAGAAGAAGCGTTTACAGCGTTTTGTGCAATGAATGGTAGATGGTATGGTGGTAAACAATTAATGGTAGAATTTATAACAATAACAGATTGGAAAATGGCGTTATGTGGTAAATATTATTATTATTATTAAAATATCAAACTATTTTCTTTCTTTCTTTTTTTTTTTTTTTTTTTTTTTTTTTTTTTTTTTTTTTTTTCTATATATATATATATATATATATTTTATTTATTTATTATTAATTAATTAATTAATTAATAAATTTATTTATTGAATTTAAATATATATTAACAATTACAATATTTCAATATCAATAATTTTAAAAGGTCATAATGAAAGACATGAAGATAATAATAATTTACCTGGTTGTCCGAAATTGGCATATTGTAATTTTTTACACGTTTTTAGATACAAAGACAATATTAATACGAATAATGACAATAAAGATAAAAATGATAATCTCTTGACTAAAAATGAATTACACAATAATATATTAAATCAAGAAACAGAAAAAGATAATATAAAAGTAGATAACAATGAAGATATTCCTAAGGAAAATATGATTTCTAATTCAAAATATACCCTTTCTACGACTATTACTACTGCTACTACTAATAATAATTCTAATAGTAATAGTAAAAATAGTAATAATAATGACAATAATGATAATAAAAATAATAATAGTAGTAATAATGAAAAAATAGCATCAAAACAATCAAATATAACATCTTTATCAAGATCTCATTCTCACTCCAAATCAAGGTCAAGGAAAAGGTCAAGATCAAAGTCAAATTTAAGATCAAGATCAAGATCAAGGTCTCGTTCACCTATATATTCAAAATCAAAAATAAGATCAAGATCAAGGTCAAGGTCAAGATCAAGGTCAAAATCAAGATCAAGATTAAAGCCAAGGTCTAGAACTCGTTCACATTCAAGATCAAGATTAAAATCAAGGTCTAGAACTCGTTCACATTCAAGATCAAGATATTCTCATTCGAAATACTCACATCCTCATCATTCTAATGATTATCGACATTCTCATACTTACTCCTCATTATCATATAATGAATATAAAAAAAGTAAATATTCTATTTCAAGGTCAAGGTCAAGGTCAAAGTCAAGAGAAAAAAGAAGAAGTAGTGACAAGGATAGAAGAAAAAGATATTAATAATACTATTAAGTATTAATAATAATACTTATAATATTAATACTACTAACGAATATTAATACTAGAAAATGATACAAATAATAATAAAAGACGTTTTTGTTTAGAAAAAAATAATAATAATAATAAAATAATAATAAAAAAATAATCATCAAGTATTTTTTATAATTATATTTTATTTGCTTTTAAATATTATAAAAGTTATTAATTATGACTATTAATTTTATTATAACGAAACATTTAAAGTTAATACGAAACTTAAAAATATTCTTTTTTAATATTCTTTTTTTTTTTTTTTTTTTTTTTTTTTTTTTATTTTATTATTATTCTATGTCTCCTTCTTGGTGGAAATGTGGTAAATGAAATCTTAAAGATTGGCTTGAGGGAAAGAAGTTATTTTATTAATAGTATATTTCAATCCCCTTCGAGACAGTCTTCTTTCCCGATTTCCTATTTTGTGGGGAATTCCTTATTAATGTTATATCAGTTGTAATTAGTAAATTTTTTTTTTTTTTTTACATTTTGATCAGTTTGTATACCAATAGACCTACCGTTTGTCAAGAGCATTGACAACGAAACAATAAATATATCAAAGAAGAAATTCAGATACAGATTCGAATGTTTTTTTTTTTTTTTTTATCTACATCTACATGGAATGTATCATTAATGAATGGGAAGAGTTAGAGAGACCTTTTCGTCCCCTCGAAACTCATAACATAGTTTTTTTTTTTTTTTTTTTTTTTTTTTTTTTTTTTTTTTTTTTTTAATATTAATGTAAAAAAAAAAAATTAAGTATTTTATTTTCAAGTTTTTTTTTTTTTTTTTTTTTTTAAATGAAGTTTATTTCTAGTATAAAATATATATGTATATATATATATATATTATATATAATTATTGTTAAGGTTCTTATTTTATGTACATTATGACATTACATAGTGTATACATACTTATAATTATAATGTAATTTTATATTTGAAATTGAGGTCTTTTATTTTAATAAAATATAATATAAAATAATAGTTAATTGACTAATAATATTATATATTTATCATTAAGTGTGCTCTAATTTCTTAACAATTATATATATAATACCAAATAAAAAATAAAAAATAAAAAAATAAAAATAAAAAAATTTAAAACCAAAAGACATTTCATTTAATAATTAAAATAATATTTATTTAATAATTAATATAATAATATTCAGTGTGTTGTATTCTAAAACTAATAAATTTTAGGTGAGAATAATAGTAAAATTGTTATTTAATAATATTTAATTATAAAGATATAATTTTTGAATATTTTTTGTTATACATTTTAGGGAATATTATACATTTCACTAATATAATCTGTTTGAAAATAAAAATAAAATAAAAAAAAAAAAAAAAAAGTAATAAAAATTATCTCATTGTATTATACAAATTCTGTCGTACAAAATTATAATTAATTCTTAAAGCATTAAAACGTTTTAATTATTATTGAATTAGGTTAAAAATCATAATAGATATCTATTTAAAATTAAAATTTATTAAATAATTATTATAATATTATTTAATAATTATTCTAATACTAATTGAACAAAAATATTAAACTATATTTTTTATAATTGAGTATTACTAAATAATTGAATATTATTTTCATAAAACATATTAAAGTCTTTATAATTAAAAATTATTAATTAGATTATTATTATTTTCACAAAATATTAAAAAATAATTTCATAATTAAATATTATTAAATAGTTATTTTAATATTATTATTATTTAAAGTATTTAAAAACAATACCATTATATAATAATAATAATAATAATAATAATAATAATAATAAATAATATTAATAATAATATTAATAAAAATAATATATAATAATAATTTACAGTAATATTAAAAATAATAATAATAATAAATAATAAAAATATTGATAATAATTATAAAGAATAATAAATAATATTACGAATTTTATTATAAATCCAAATTTATTATATAAAAATTTTGTGGATAAATCTACAAAAAATTTATAATTTTATAAAAATATAATTTTAATCCTGTATTTTCGGTTAATACAAAATAAATTAATTTTTATTTTTTTTTTTTGATACAATAATAATTTATTGGAATATACATTTACATTTATAAATAATAATATATAGTTTTAGAAATTTAAATAATAATAAATAAAAAATTAAGAATTATCTTATTCATTTTTTTATTAAATAAACCATTGAAAAAAAACAGTAATAATAAATAAATAATAAAAATAAAAGAAGTAAAATTAAACAAAAACTACCAAAATAAGAAAAAAAAAAGAAAGAAAAACAAACAAACAAACAAAAAAATAATAATAATAAACAATAAAATTAAATAAAAACTATTAAAAAAAAAAGAAGTTAACAAATTTCTTAAATTAACTAGAAGATTATTTTAATTATATTTATATATATATATATATATAAAAATTGATAAACAATATAATAATTATATAATACAAAATCATAATATTATATAATATAATAGGCTTCAAATTCTTCAAATTATATAATTATATAATATATAATAAATTATTGGATATTTTTTTTTATTTTTTTTTTTTTAAAAAAATGGGATTTTGGGATATTCTTAATGATTTATCTGATAGCTCACAATATCCAAAAAAATGGAATCAATTTACTAATTGGATATTTCTTATTCAATTAATTATAGCAATTGGTTCATGTTATATAAATGAAAATATGTGGCCTTCAAAAACAGTAAAACAATCAATTTCAGTTCTTCAAATAAAAGCCATGCTTGTTATCCAAATTATACTATTTTACTGGGAAATTACATTAACACAATTGGTATCAGCAAATTTTAACATTTTTGAACACCATATTATTTTTATAATTCATTCAGCATTTTTATTATATTTTCCAGATACTATATGTGGTAATACTTTATTACCATATCTTTTTTACTCAATTATTTGGGCATTTGGAAATGGTAATACTCAAATATTTATTGTTATGTTTGTTTTAGAATGTTTCTTATATATATTTCAAACACTCTATGCTCATATACTTCCAAAAACATTATTTATTGGTTTCCCACTACTTGCACTATATCAAAGTTTTAGTTCATATAAATTATATTGTTGGACTTTTGATGGAAGTTTTTGCCCATCAGAAAAAATAATTTATATTTTTGGAACTTCAAGTTTCTCATTTATTATAACATATTTAATCATAGTTTTAGTAATTTATTCAATAACTGTATTGCCTTTCTTTACAATTCTCCAAAAATTAAGCGAAGATCAAAAACTCAATATTTCTATCGAAGACAGCATTAATAATAGCATTAATAATACTAAAAGAAACTCATTCAAAAATAAATAAATTTATAAAATAAAATAAAATAAAATAAAGTAAAAAAAAAAAAAATAATAATAATAAAAATCTTAAGAACTAAATAAAAAATTATAGAATTATAAAAAATATAAATGTTATATATTTATTTTATATTTAAGGTATATCTTTATTTCCAGTATTTTTCATTAGTGTTAATTATAATATATTATTATTATTAGTTTTTAGATTTTATTTTATTTTATTTTATTTTATTTTATTTTATTTTATTTTTTTGCTTAAATTTTGACTTTGAAAAATTGTTTTACATAGTATAAAAAATAATTAGTTTAATAAGTGAGGAAATAAATAATTTATTGAAAATTATTGATATGCATGATACGTATGATAACATTATATGTTCTTTGAAAATAATAGAAAATTATATAAATATAAATATAAATATAAATAATAAATAATATTTAGATATATATATTAAAAATCCAAGAAAATATAATTAACTTTAAATAATTTCAATGTAATAATAATATTAAAAAAAAAAAAAGTCGTTAAATATATATATATATATATATAATAATTTTATTTTATAACAATTAAAAAATAACTTAAATTATTATTATTATTGAAGAATAATTATAATATAATTTGATAAATTATAAATTATCTAATATAGTCACTCTATTATAACTATTATTTTAATTTTCATTATACTATTTCTTAAAAAAAAAAAAAAAAAAAACATATAACTATGTTTGTATAATATATTTTGAAGATAATAATATAAATATATAAATTTTATTCTTTTTCCCTAGCGTTTAATTTTATTCTAGCTTTTTATTTTTATTTGTTTTGTTTTATTTATTATTACATTAGTAAAATAATAAAAACTATATATATCAAATTACAAAACCAATAAATGAATATTAACTTGTCATATTGTATACCGCTTTCCATATAATATTACGGCATAACATAAAGCCGTTAATAACCATTTATTAATAATGTTTTACATAAATGATTATTTATTTATTATTTATTTATTTACTTATTGATCTATTTTTTAATTTATAGTTAATTATTGAATATTATTATATAATTTTATTATTTATTATTAATTATAATTATTATTATCATTTAATATTTTATTTAAATATTTAATAAATATTAATGAATTACTAGATGATAATGATAATCATTTAGTAATTCATTTATATATATTATAATTTAAAGTCTCTTCAAGAATAAAAAGTCTTTCCAGTCTATTTTTATCCTGGAGATTAGTACTCTGGGAGCTAACACACATACGAATTCTGTATCAACCTTGTGCATGCCTTCTCAATTTATATGGGGTATTTTCACTCTACCCTTGGATTTTCCCATAAATGAAGTTGGAAGTTTGCTCGCCATGGTAAGTATGATTTACATATTGCCTAGGACTCTATTCAGGATGAGCAAAGAATATTATAATAAATTGCATATACTAATAAATCTAGTGAACTGAGAGGAACGTAACTATTTGTTAGTCTTGATGAAAAGAATGAAAGTCTTCTGATCTTTTTCAAGCCACATTTATACGAATGTGATTGTTTAAGGGTTATCATTCAGTATTACCTTTGCTCTGAGATTAAGAAAGTAGGGTTGATGCTGAACTGGTATAACTAATTAGCAAATATTGTGTATGTGCAATATATATTTTATACTTGTGGTGACCCATATATATTCAATTATTACACTACTTTAGATTGTATTATATAAATATATATATCTATATATATATTATTATGTAAAACAAGAGCGCAAAAATCTAAAAAATAAAAAAAGAAAAATTAAAGAATAAAAAATAAAAGTAAATAAATAAATTAATACATAAATAAATAAATAAATAAATAAATAAATAAAAATAAATAAATAAATGAATAAATGAATAAATGAATAAATGAATAAATGAATAAATAAATAAATAAATAAATAAATAAATAAATAGTTCATCTTTAAATGAAAATTACCATAATAGGGAAAAAAGAAGAGTTATTAACATGTTTTATAATATTTATTATTACTCAAAAGATTACCTTTTATAGAGAATATTATTCATAATATATTAATATAGGTTTATTTTATAAATAATATTAATATTTTTATATTTATTTTACACTAAATAATACAATCTTAAATTAGATTAATAATTAAAATGAATAATAATGAATTAAATCTCATTGTATCAAATATTATATATTATTTAATTAAATAATATACGCTTATATACGTTTCAAAAATTTAAAAAGCCAAAAATTATTAAATTAATTTATAATTGGTTTAAGATAATTACTTATTTTTATTATTCTTTGTTTTAACATCACTGGTTCAACAATAAAAAAAAAATAAAATAAAAAAAATTAAAATAAAATAAATAAAATAAAATAAATAGTTGAAATATGAATATAAAGTATAGATTAAATAAAATAAAATAAAATAATAATAATAATAATAATAATAATAATAATAATAAATAATAATAATAATAATAATAATAATAATAATAATAATAATAATAATAATAATAATAATAATAATAATAATAATAATAATAATAATAATAATAATAATAATAATAATAATAATAATAATAATAATAATAATAATAATAATAATAATAATAATAATAATAATAATAATAATAATAATAATAATAATAATAATAATAATAATAATAATAATAATAATAATAATAATAATAATAATAATAATAATAATAATAATAATAATAATAATAATAATAATAATAATAATAATAATAATAATAATAATAATAATAATAATAATTTCTTTTATTTTTACCAATTTTTTTAAAAGTAAACTTACCAGATATTACTTATTAGCAAATGTGTTTATGAATTGAATAATTTAATATATATAACAAAGCTTGTTTTTCTTTTAATTAATACTAAGTATTAATATATATATATTTTTTCAGAGAAATGAAAGAATAAAAACTTCTTTAATTTATTAAAAGGTTTATATATATATAAATGTTTTTCTTGAATAATTACACTATTGTAATTATATATTTATATATTTTGATATATATATGTCTTTTTTTTATCACAATTTTTTATATTTATGTAATAATTTCTATTCAATAAATCTATTTAAGTTAAATATTAGATTCATAAATTCATGATAAAATTTTCCTTATTCAAGAATAATTTAATATTATTTAAACTTTTAATATAATTTATAGTCATTAATCAGTAAAACGTTCGATTTTATAGGATGATTTAATTAAAATGTTTATAAATCAGTATGCATGTTAATCAGTAAATAATTATTTATTATTAATAAATAACGGAAGTATCATTATTAAATGATCAGTATAGAGTGATATAAGTATCTATAAAGACAGAATTTCAATAATATATATGATATAAGAAATTTTAATAATCTTACATTCTATAATAATAATCTTTATTATATGATATGATATTAGAAATTTTAATAATCTTACATTCTATAATAACAATCTTTAATATTTTGATTATATAAGTTATTATTATTTAATTATTTATTATATATTTATTATTTATTATTTATTATTTATTATTTATTATTTATCATTTATTATCTAATTATTTATTTATATTATTTATTATTTAAAAATATTTCAATAAAATATTAAACATTTTACGTTTATTGAATTTTTTATATTAATTAATTATAATGGATCATTATTAATAATGAAAATAAATGATACAATTATTCATAATATATTAATTAAATAATTTAATTTATATATTGTATATTTATAATAATAATAAATAATTTACAATTAATAAAATCTTAAAATATTAATATATAATTCATATTTAATAATATTGTTTATTAAAAATAATATTTAAGCATCAAAAATTTTGATTAAATATTTTTTTTTCTTTTTTTTTAAAATTTATATTTTATCGTTTTTATTATTAATAATAAACAAAACATAAAAGAAATAAAATAATTTTAATAATTTAAAAATTATAATTAATAGATTTATTTTATCTTTTATTAGCGTATTTTATCTTGCGTATTTATTTATTTTTTTTTTTTTTAAAAATTAGATTTATTAACTTATTATAAACATATATTTTAATTAAACAACAATAAAAAACAAAATGGTAAGATCATTGTTTTGAAATACAAAAAACTTCTTTTTTTTTTAAAAAAAAACAAAATAAATAAGTAAATAAAAATAAAGTGTGCATAATTTTTTTTAAATACTAATAAATAAAGGGAAAAAGAAAAACTTAAACAAAGATAGCATAAAATAGCAGTACTTAACTTTTATGTTGTTATACCTTTTTTTTTTTTTTTGTTTATTTGTTTATTATTGCACTCTTATATTTTGTATTTGTTTATTTATTTATTTATTTATTTATTTATTATATCATTTAAGTATTTTGCCTATCCTTTTTTTTCTTTCTTATATATATATTGAGTAAAATAAAATAGTAAATAAATATTTTTGATACTTAAATAACTTTTATATTAAATAAATAGGAAGAATCATATGATGTTATTGTTCTCGGTACTGGTTTAACCGAATGTATTATTTCTGGTTTATTATCTGTTGAAGGTAAAAAGGTATTACACCTTGACACCAACAACTACTATGGTGGTGAATGTGCTTCCTTAAACTTAACTCAAGTAATTAATTAACATGAATTTAAACTATATAAATCAATTATTTTTAATAATTTTTTTTTTTTTTTTTTTTTTTTTTTTTTTTTTAAATAATATTTTAATATTCTATTCTAAAATAAATATTATTATTATTAATTGTTTAATATAATAGCTTTATGAAAAGTTTGGAAAGTCTGGTGCTCCAAGTGAAAGCTTTGGTCGTCCAAGAGATTACAATATTGATCTTGTTCCAAAGTTCTCTATGTCTGCCGGTGATTTTGTTCAAATGCTTGTTTATACTGATGTTACCAAGTAAGAATTATAGATATAATTTTTTTTTGAATGTATTAAAATATAAACATGAAAATGGAACCATATTAATTTATTGCAAAATTTTATTAATAAATTTTTATTTATATTATAATTTAGGTACTTCAAATTCAAGCAAATTGAAGGTTCTTACGTTTATCAAAATGGTAAGATTGTTAAGGTTCCAGCTACTGAAAAGGAAGCTTTAACAACATCTATTTTCAGTCTTAGTGAAAAGAACAACTTAAGAAAGTTGTTCGAATTCATTCAAAAGTACAATATTGATGATCCATCAACTACTGATGGTAAATAATAATTTTCATGAATATATATATATTTATAAATATTATATTATAAAAATTTGTAACCAATCTTATTATGTTAATCAAAAAAAAAAAAAAAAAAAAAAGGCTTAGATTGGGAAAAAGTTCCAATGAAGGAAGTTTACCAAAAGTTCAACTTAGAAAGTAGTACTTGTGATTTATGTGGTCATGCTTTAGCTCTTTACTTCGATGATGATTATCTTGAGAAACCATTTAAGGAAACTTTCCAAAAGATTGTTTTATACATGAACTCTGTAATTCGTTATGGTAAGAGTCCATTCATCTACCCATTATATGGTTTAGGTGAACTTTCACAAGGTTTTGCTAGGTATATATAATAAATATTATAAACATTAAAATATTAATTACATGAAGAATAAAAGTTTTAAGAAATTTTAATTAATTAATTATTAAATAATAATTAAAAATTTAGATTAAGTGCTATCTATGGTGGTACTTATATGCTTAACGCTAAGATTGATGAAATTGTCTACGAAAATGGTGTTGCCGCCGGTATAAAGAGTGAAGGAAAGGTAATTATTATTATAATTAAATTATTCATTATTATTATAAATTCATGAAAAAAAGAGTTTAATTTTAAAATTTGTATATATTAATTTTGAAAATATCTTTTTTTTTTATATTAATTTAGGTCACAAAGGCTACCACTATTGTTGGAGCCCCAAGTTACTTCAAAGACAAGGTTCAAAAGACTGGTCAAGTTATTCGTGCTATTTACTTATTAAAGCACCCACTCGCTGATACTAACAATGCTGACTCTGCTCAAATTATTATTCCACAAAAGCAACTTAACCGTCAACATGGTAATTTAAAATAAAAATTATATATATATATATATTTATATTTATTTACTAAAAATATCATATTTTAATTTTTTTTTTCTTTATTTATTATTGAACAAAAAATTAATTATTATAATATTATTTTTTTCCCCTTTGTTTTTTATAAAAGACATTTACATTACTTGTGTTTCTAGCGCTCACAAGGTTGCTGCTCCAGATCACTACATCGCCATGGTTAGTACTATTATTGAAACTGGTAACCCAGAGGAAGAAATTGCTGAAGCTGTTAAGTTATTAGGTGATTTTGAAGAAAAATTCATTGAAATTTCTGACTTATATGAACCATTAGCTAACGGTACTACTGATCATGTCTTCATCTCTAAGTCTTACGATGCTACTAGTCACTTTGAAACTGTCAGTGATGATGTTAAGGATCTTTACCATCGTATTACTGGAAAGACTTTATCTTTAGAAGGAAAGTTACGTAAGGATATTCTTGAAGAAGATGATGAATAAATCAACTAAATAATTTATGTTAAAAAGTAATTTAGTTTTCAAGAAAAAAGAAAAATTGAAAACTTTTTTCAAGAAATAGATAAAAAGAAGAAAAAAGAAGTAAAAGTTTTTCTTTTACTTATTTTTCTTTTTTTTTTTTTTTTTTTTTTTTAATTATTTTTATTTCTTTAATCTCTATTCTTAAAATAACAAAAACAAAGAAAAAAAATTAAAAATAATTTTTATACCAGCAATTAATATAAAATTCTAGTTCGTTGTTATATTTTTATTATGGATTTATTTTTTATTTCTTTTTTGTTTTAAAAAGAAAGTTAAAAAATAAATATAACCTATAAAAATAATAATAATGAAATAATAACTATAGATAAGAATAAAAAATTTTTAACCTTAAAAAAGTTTTATAATAAAATTTAAATAAATCAATTTTTATTTAATTAAAAAAAACTAATTAAAAAAAAAAAAAATACAAATAATACTAAATACAAACAAATATTAATAATAAAAATGATAAAATTATAAAAAAAATTCAGCAAACAAACAATCAAAAAAAAAAAATTAAAAAAATTAAAATTAAAAAAAAAAAAAAAAAAAAAAAAAAAAAAAAAAAAAAAATTAAATAAAATAAAAAAATAAAAAGCAAAAAAATAAAGTAGATAAAATTTTATAATATATATTTATTATAATTATATTTTAATGTGTTTTGTGGAGCTATATATAATATTTTTATATTGAATATTTTGATTTAATATAAAATTTTAATAAACTATATTATTTATATTATCTATTCAAAACTGTATAAACTGTAAAAATTATGCTAGCACTCTCATATGTACCTTTTTTCGTTTTTTTTGTTTAAAAAAAAAAAAAAAAAAGTTCGTAACCAGATAAGTCAATTCATTTCTAATTTCTAATCTCTATCTTATAAAGCTAGAGCTCGTTACCTTGACATGTTATCAAATGAATTTCCTATTCATCGTGGTGTTAGACAAGGTTTCCCGTTATCACCTATTTTAAAGATGTTACTTCTAGGTTTACTTTTTTATTTGTTAGGAAGGGAAAATTCCTGCATGATACAAATTACCGAAATACATAGTATTTTTGAGCTTTTTTATTTTTTATTTTTTAACATTTATTTTTATTTTTAATTTCAAATGTATTTTTCACCTGCATGTATTTTTTTTTATAATAAAATTAATAAATTTATGGAAGTGTTTTCTCTTCCCTGTCTAAAAAAAAAAAAAAAAATCACCTATTTTGTTTAATTTATTCATTAATGATATTTTAAACAATTGTGATAAATATGGTGCTAATATTAGTAATAAAAAATGTTGTGGTGGTCTTTTTGCTGATGTTATTGTTCTCATAGCACCTAGTGAAAGAAAAATGAAGCCTCTACACCGTCATGTTTTTTGTAGGGCAAATAAAAATGAAATGTCTTTTGGTATCAATAAATGTACAATGGCTATTAAACCCTTAAATTTTGTTTCATATCCTGGTTATGAAGAACCTACATTTCACCTTGGTATGTATTCTATCCCTAAAGCATCTGTGTATATTTACTTAAGTATCCCTTAAGTAATGGTCTTTCTCTTGAACCTATTATCACTTATATGAATACTAAAGTTAGAAAATCCTTATTTTTTTTTCTTGAGTTTTTTATCCAATAATCAAGTTCCATTAACTTTTAAAAGATCTATTATTCAATCATATATTATTAGCAAAGCATTTTATTTTGCTCCACTTTTAGGTTCAAACAAAAACAATTCTATGAATGTACAATCTTTAATTAACACAGCATTGTTATAGTGTATTGATTCTGACTTCTCGAACAAGGAAAATTATTTTAATAGTGAAAAGAAGAAAAAATGTAAAAATTATATCAAAAGGAACTCAACGGTTAGTGTTTATGCCTTATCTCGTGATCTTCAAGTATTTCCAATTGCTAACTTTTGTGCATCTTTTCAAATAAAATGCTTTTGTAAATGGAGAAATTCTAAATGTATTATTAAAGATCTCATAAACCATATCCCTTCTATACCACGTTATTCTAAGTTGAAAAAATCACTGGTGCTCTACAAGAAAATTAAGAAAAAGAATATCACTAAATTCAAAGATGTTATTGAATCATATTGGTCTGATGTTTGTAAATTCCAAGGAATTAAAGGTATGAATTATGATAACTTCAAATTTATAAATACAAGAAATTTATTTAAGCTCAGCCTTGAATACCCTTATTTAAGTTTAGGTTTTAACTGGATCTTAAGATTAAGAGCTGGATACAAATATAATACAATTATTACAATTAGAAGTGATAGAGTTTCTGACGACTGTCCTAAATTCTGCCCTTGTTGTGGAAAAGGTGAACAATCTTTTATCCATTGGATATTTGAATGTTCTACCTTTTCTTTATGTCGATGTAAATCTTTAGATTTTATCGAACATTTATTTATAATATTTGCCAATAAAGTAAAGAATCTTTCCTTACTTCCTTCTTATTCTAATATTTTAGAATATGAAAATTTCATAAATAGGTATATTTATACATTCCTTCTTGGGGGAATTTCAGCTTTAGATGAGCTACAATTCGATACTGAGGAACAAAGACATTTAAGTGAACAACTCCTAAAAAATTCATAAGGGTCTACTACTCCGTATATTGTGAGGCTTGCGGAATATCTTGCTAATACAATACCGATGATTAGAAGCTCTCTTGAGTTACTTTTTGAGAGGTTTAGCAAAAACACTTTCATTACTAAGAGTGCCGACGATGTTCCGATATGGCAAAGGATTAATGCAATTAGAAGTCCTGTTAATTCTCATCAATACACATTAACTAACAGTACAGTTCCGAACACAGAACCTATAGTAAGTAAACTTTTGATGATCTTTCTTAGGGGTTAGGGATTTAGTGGATACCACACTAACTATTTTAAAGATGTTACTTCTTTGTTTTATTATTTTAGATTTAACTGGTGATCATGTTACTACTCGTAGTATACATCACACCGATTTTTTTTTAACTCTTGAACTTATTTTTATTCTTTATAATATTAAATTTTCTTTGTTTAATTAAAATTTGTTATTTCTTAATTTTTTATTATTTTTATTTTTATTTTACTTATTTTTTAATTATATAATGTATTTTTTTTATATTTAAATGTAATATATAAAAATATTTTAATCTATTTAATAAAGCACTGGAAGTGTATTTTCTTCCTAGTCTAAAAAAAAAAAAAAAAAAAAAAAAACAGATAAGTCAACATTACGTTATTTTAAATATTCTATATACAACAATCCATTAAAAGTCTTTTTTTATATAGCTTTGTATAAATGTAAAGATTATCCTGGCATATTTATTTAATATCATAATATGAAAAATACATCATTTTTTTCATTATAATAGTTAAAAAATAAAAATATTAATAATTATATTTATATTTTTGTTCATAATAAACGGATAATTTCAAAATAATTAATATTTATAAAATAAAACATGATGTATAGAATTTAATCTCTCATTTATTAGATAATATCTATTTTAATAATCAAAAAAAAAAAAAAGGAAATTCTTTTCATATAGAAATAAAATTTTTAATTTTTTACTTTATAATATTCTATTAAATATAAAAAAATTAAAATTTAAAGTAGGCCTTGATTAAATAAAAATTATATTAGAATTTTTATTACTACTTCAACTAAAATCAAAATTAATATTAATAATTAAAAAACAACCAAAAAAAAAAAACAGTAAAAAAAAATTATTAAAAAAAGAAATTGATAAGATGAAAAATTATTTAAGGAAATTAAATTATAATTTTACTAATAATAATTTTTTAAAATTAAAAGTTTTTGCCAAAAAGAAAAAATGAGTTAAGAAGTTAGAATACACTCAATAATATAAAATATAAATACATAATGTTAATCAATTATTTTATTATATTATATTATATTTTTATTATATCAGTTCTATTAATTTGTTATATGACTAATTTGCAACCATTGCTTATAATTGAATGAGTAGATATTAAGTTATTTTGCAAATATAATAATAATTTTTAAATTTGTTATTTTTATTAAGTTTATTATTATTTCTTTTATTAATATCCAAATTTTTACTAGTTCAATTTTTTCGTCAAAATCATATATTTTTGTTAATTCGGATATTAATTTCTTAAATGTTGTGAAGTTTTAATTTTTTCGCTTTTATTTTGATGTTGTTCGAAAAAAATTATTTAATTTAATTAACTATAAAATATAATCATTATTAGCTATTTATAAATTGTTAATTTCGTATGCTAGAATATTTACTAACGCTTGTCCAGATTGATAAAAATAACTTTTTAATCTATTAATCATTTGGAAAGTTGTCTTACATCCTTTTAAGTAGTTTTGGGAGGATTCATCAAGACTATTAATAATAATGGAATGAACAGTATTATCAGATTTAATTTAATTTCTGTTCATATTCTTTAAATTAATTTGCTTATCTATATATTAATCATAATCGGTGGTATGACGCCTTAATGCATCATACCACCTTTCAAATTATTTTTATCCATTTTAAAGCCTTTATAATTAAATACTGATTTAGTCGAAGTTTCTATATATTTTACTTGTTAAATAATAATTTTATCTGATTAATTTCATTATCAGATTGTTCATTTTCAACATCTTTTGTTTCTGTATGAGTTAAAGAAGGTGAATTATCTTCAAAAGAAGGATTTTGTCTCTTCTTAAAAGTCATTTTAGAAATTTTTAAATTAAAAAAAAAAAAAAAAAAAAAATAAAAATAAAAATAAAAAATAGTCTATTATAATTAAAATATGAATTTATTATGATAATAAATGTATAATTAATATTAATATGATCGTCTCATTGAGTTGAAACAATCATAATCTGTTAAGAAATTAGATTACACTCATCAATATAAACACATAATGTTAATCAATTATTTATTATATTATAATTATATACAAATTATTTTATTTCATTTTATATATAATTATAAGTATGTGTTTTATTATACTTCGATATTTATTTTATTTTTTATTAATAATATACATGTTTTATTACATATACATACATTATGTAATGTCATAAAATAATTGTAAATATTTGGAGAGTATACTTTTAATCTATAAATTACAAATCGAAAAAATGAAACTAATATAAACTAAAATATTAAAAACAAAGAAATATAAATATAAATAAAAAAAAAAAAATAAATAAATATAGAAAAATTTAAATAATTAATATAATATAAAAATGTTTCTTTGTGCAACAACTGACAAATATTTAGGTAAAATAAACAACTTTTGAATTTTGTTGTAATAAATAATCTCTTTTTTTTTTTTTTTTTTTTTTTTTTTTTTTTTTTTTTTTTTTTTTTTTTTTTTTTTTTTTTTTTTTTTTTTGTTGTTGTTGTTGTTGTTGTTGTTGTTGTTGTTTTATCTTTTGAATATTTGGTTTTATATTTGATAAAAAACTTTAATTAATGTAAAAATTTTTTGTTTAGAAATTATATTTTAATAAAATGAAAAGGTAAATAAAATGTTAGTAGTGAAAAACAACAAAAAGATTTCCATCTGTTAAATAAAGTCTTATATACATTTGGAAACTCCGCAATCCCCACAAAATACGGAACAATGGACGAAGTTGATGTTTGTTTAAAAATATTGTTAACTAATTGTCTTTGTTACGCATCATTAAGTTTAATTTTTTCATTGAATGCCCAACCAAGAAGATCACTCAATATTATTTGAAAATTTTAATTAAAAAAATTATTTTATATTAAAAAAAATTATTTTATATTAAAAAATAATATTTTGAAAAATTTAATTAAAAAAATTATTTTATATTAAAAATAATATTTTATAAACTTTAAATTTATATAATTTAGTTAACACTAACAACGAAGGATATTAATAATTATTTTTTTTTTATATTTTTTATTTATTTATTTATTTATTTATTTATTTTTATTTATTTATTTATTTATTTTTTTTTTTTATTTTATTTTTTTTTTTTTTTACATTATAATATGAAATACTAATTTATGAAACTTTTAATTATGTTAATTATTAAATTAATTTATAATATTACATATTAGTATTGATAAAAATATTTATAAAATATAATTGTTAAAAATAATTTATTTATAAATTATATCTTTTTTTGGTAATCTTTATTTGAACAATTTTATTCAAATAATTCAAACAAAATTATACTATGATATATATGTTATTGGTTATTGTATTTAATAAAATTATTATGATGCTAAAAGAGTTGTATATGTGTTATATGATATCTTTTTTTGGTAATCTTTATTTGAACAATTTTATTCAAATAATTCAAACAAAATTATACTATGATATATATGTTATTGGTTATTGTATTTAATAAAATTATTATGATGCTAAAAGAGTTGTATATGTGTTATATGATGTACTGCGATATAGTCGCATATGAATGTGCATATGCATCCAATGCAGCTTATCAATGCATATATGTGTAACGTTAATTGCACAAAATTTTCTAATTAACATTTATAATTTTCTAATATATTTTTATATGTTAAAGTATTATTCAATAATTTTTTTTTTATTTTATATTTTAAAATAGAATTTATACATTATTAATGTATATGATTTACTCTTCAATTTCAGATTATAAATGATCAAATATTATTTTATTTTGTTTTTAACTTTTTCAGTTTATTAATATTCCTTAAATCAATTTGAATTTTCTTCATGTTCAACCATATCGATTAAAGAATGAGGTTTAATTATTGGCTTGTCACCTTCTAAACTTAATTTATTATTTCTTAATTCTTTATTCTTATTTTCCATTTTTAATTGATCCTCATTATCAACTTCATGTTTAATACTTTCTAACGATTGTTTAACTTCATCTAATTGCTCTTCAGGCAAAAAATATTGCTTATTCAATAAATTATTATTATTTTCATTTATTTTTAAAATTGAGATTGATTTATCATTAAATTCGGTATGATTTTCATTATTTTTGTTTGGTTCAGTTATAAAACTACTTTCTCCAATAACCTCAATTTTCGAATTTGCCGATGATTGCTTTTTAAAATTTAAATTTGATTGATCTATTTCATTCATTTTTTCACTGCTTTCTTTCTTGATTTCTTCACTCTTTCTACTTTTACAATACAAAATATTTAAAAGGAATAGTAAGGCTATTGAACTTACTAATGTATTAGTTAATTTACCACTTACAAGCTGACCAGGTGTTGGAACCTCTTTATTCTCGTTGATATAAGTTATTTTATTCTTATCAACAAATCGTTGTGCATTAAGATAATCACGAGTATATAATAAACTTAAAAGAACCGATGTGGTAGTTACAGTGTATCCAAGTAAATTATAAATATGTCCAATAAAGCTTATTGGCTTTATTTCTGGTATTAAATTAATTTCCTTTTGAATACTACTTTCCAATGGATTCATTTTTCTCTTTTTACTTTTGATAGTAATTAATTTATTTGGTTTATTTTTCAAGTTATTATTTTCCTTATTTAATCTTTTAGCTAATTCCATTCTACGACGTTTATTCTCTGTAAATGGAACACATCTTTTTCTATCGCTTTGTTTTTCTCTATTAAGATCCCTTATAATTTCTTTGGTAAGGATATCATTTTGATTTTTAGCTTTTTGCTTTTCGTATAAAATCTTTAATGTTTCATAAGATTCTGCAATTGCTTTAATCTTTTTATTAAGATCAATATTATCATTACTTAATTCTTGAATAGTATCTTCAGATTTCTTAAATTTATAAGTATATTTCTCAATTACATTTTCTAATTTTTTAATCTGATCTTCTAAAGATTTCTTTTCTTCTGAAATATGGTTTTGCTTTTTCTTTTCAAACGATACAATATCTTTTAATTTATCTAATTCTTCAATCAATTTTTGATTTTCTTCCTTAAATTTATTAATTTCTTCAATATAAATATCTCGATTATTAAATTCTAATTCTGGAGGTTCACCTTTGAAATCACCAATATTATTCATATTTAATATAGTTATATTATTTAATTCATCTTTTGCATCAACAAATAAGTCTACATCTAATTCATTAGTGTTACTTAAATCATCTTTAGCATTTATAAATGAATCAATATCTAATCTATCTGAGTTACTAGAATCATCTTTAACATCAACAAATGAATTAATATCAGTTTCGAATTTGTTTATTAGTTTATTCTTATTATCATCGTTTGTTTCATCAATATCTATTTGATTGTCATTGTTATTATTAAGATTCTCTAAGACTTGTTTTTCCTGGTTATTACTTAACTGACTCTTTCGTTCCAATTGCTTCGTTTTTTCCTTTAGTTCATTGATACAATAATTAGATTTTTCTAATTTATTTTTTAATTTTTTTATTTTTTCATTTTCTTTTTCATCAATAGCAATAGACATAAGTTTATCAGAAATTTCTCTATTGTTAATCTTATTACTGTTTATTTGACCTAATACATTCTTTAAGTTATCAATTTTATTGTTGATTCTGTATAAATCATCATTAGTAACTTCAGGAGGTAATGGTTTAATATTTTGCAATTGAATTATTTTTTCCTTTTGCTTAAGTAATTGATTATTAAGAAGTTTCATATCATTAATGTTTCCAGTTTCAATATTCTTTTTTAATTGATTCATTATACTTATGCTCTTCTTTAATTTTTTAATATCATCATTTAATTTAGCAATTTTTTCGGTTTTACATCTTGAATTCTTTTTAAGTTCAGTCTTATAGGTCTCCAATTCATTTTTTAATAACTCATTTTCATTCTTAATATTACTGTAATTTTCCAATTTATTTCTCAATTCTTCATTTTCATTTTTTATATCTATAATATATTCTTGTAATTTTTTATTTTCATTTCTTACATTAGTATAGGTCTCCAATTCATTTTTTAATAACTCATTTTCATTCTTAATATTACTGTAATTTTCCAATTTATTTCTCAATTCTTCATTTTCATTTTTTATATCTATAATATATTCTTGTAATTTTTTATTTTCATTTCTTACATTAGTAAGACTATTTTCTAAGTTAGAAATTTTTTCATTCATTTTATTTACTTCTATTTTTGAAGTTGGAATTAAATTGTCATCTTCTATGAGAATGTCTTTAGGAATGAATTCAGTTATATCATCTTTATCTTCACCTATACTATTTTGATAAACTATTGTTTCAAGTTCAGATGGCACTTCTCCAATAATCATTTCAATAGCAGTTGGAATTAAGTCCTTTAAATGATTTTCATATTCAATAGATATATCTTCAATAATTGAATTTTCAATATTTTCTTCATTACTTTTTTCATTACTTTTTTTTTCTTTATTTTCTTTAGTTTCATTAATTAAAATTTCAAGAGCATTCGGAATTTTTCCTGTAATCATTTCAAGGGCTGTAGGAATTAAATTTCTTAATTTATTTTCGTATTCAATCGATATTTCTTTAACAATAGATTTTTCAATATCATTTTCATCATTTTGTTCATTATCGTTAGAAACTAATTTATTATTAGCAACGTTGTTGCTTTCTTCCTTAGTTTTATTAACAATCATTTCAAGCGCTTTTGGTATATGACTAGCAATTATTTCAAGAGCAATTGGTACTAGATTTTTTAATTGATTTTCATTTTCCAATGATATATTTTCAGGATTTGATCCATTGCTTTGTTTCTTATTTTCTTCAATTTCTTCATTAATATCAACATTTTCATTTATAATTGGTAAATCACCAGTATTTATTTCTAGTGCATTTGGTATAAATTTTTTTAAGTCATTATTATTTAGTAATTGAATGTTCTTTGTAGACGACTCTTCATTATTATTAATTAAACTGTATTCTTTCATTAATTTGTCCAAATCATTTTTCCTATTATTTTCATCATTACTTACCTTTACTTGATTAACAATAGTTTTTATAACATTTGGAATTAATTCCTTCCATTTATTTGATTTTTCTTCAAATGTAAACTTCGGTTCTTCTATTGATACTGGTTCCTCATTCTTATTAATACTATTATATTCATTCATTATTTTTTTCATATCATTTTGTTTTTCAGTCTCACTTATATCATCATTTATTGTAGCTTGATTAACAATTATTTCAACAACAGACGGAATTAATTTTGTCCATTTATTTACCTTTTCTTTAGAAACTAATTCTGGTGTTTTTATAATATTGGTAGTAATTTTTTTAGAAATAACAGTTTTCTTGTGATATTTTTTCTTTCTATTAATAGGGTTTCTTGTTATTTCAATAGTTTCAGTCCTTACTGGTGTAAATTCTTTAACAATTACTGATTTTTGTGGGTCTGAAAAAATATTTGAAATATATGATTGCTCATTTGATTCTTTGTTATTTCTTGTAGTAATAGTTTTAGAAATAATTTTCTTTTTTATAAATTTTTTCTTACTATTTTTAGAATCTGTGACTTTACTATTTTCAATAACAATTGGAGCTGTTTCAATTTTAGACTTTGCAATATCCTTTGGAATTTGAACTGAAGGTTCTAATATACTTGGGCCCTCATAAAGAACGTCTTCATTATTAGTTATTTCAATAGGTGAAATAACTGATTCCTCTAATGGGCAATGTAATCTTGAAATTTCTGCAATTAAAGAAGCTTCAACATGAGAGATAAATGAAGCTTCAACTTGAGCACCATTATTTTTTGTTGCTACAGTAATTATTTCTGATTCTGGAGATTTAATTGAAACTTCTTTTTCTTTTGGGTTTTCTACAATCATTTCTGGTTCAGAAGTCTTTGTTGGAACTTCTTTTAATTCTTTAGTATTTATTCCTAGTTCAGTATTTGTAATAACAACTTCTTTTGGTTCCTTAGTACTTTGCTTTAATTCTACAGCTTTAGCAGGAACTTCTTTTAATCCTTCAACAATTACTTCTGGTTCATTAGTTTCAATTGGAATTTCTTCTTTTATTTCTTTAGTAATTACTTCTGGTTCAGTAATTTTAACAGAAACCTTTTCTTTCTTTATTTCTTCATTTACTTCTGATTCAGTAGTTTTAATTGTAATTTCTTCTCCTTTTAGTTTTTCAGTAACTATATTAGGTTTATTAGCTTTAACTGAAACTTCTTTTGATTCTTCAGTAGTTATTTTAGATTGAGAAGTTTTAACTGAATCTTCTTTTTCTTTTAGGTTTTCATTGCTATTTGCTAAACGTAACGGCCAAAAATTTATTAAGAGATCAATACCACCAAATGATAATCTTCCATCATCAGATATATTTAAATAATAATTATTTTGAGCTTCTTTATTTTTATTGCTATCAAGCTTTTTGACATTTTGTTTTGCAGTTTTTAATTTTGGTTCTTCGGAAAGAGCAACTGATATATCATTCCTTTTATTTTGATCAGTTATGCATAATGACATTTTATTTAAGATAATATCACTATCATTACCAAATGATAATTTACTATCATCAAATGAATCTATATAATAATTATTTGAAATTTTCTTCATTTGATCTTCTTTTTCAGGTTTTGTTTCTTGAATGTTTTCATCTTTAATAATTTCTTCAGATGGTTCATCAAATGTAATGTTTCTTGTACTTTCATCCATCTTATCTAATAAATCATCCAAAGTAGGATCTTCAACAACATCTTCAATATAAATTACATAATCTTCATCATTTGGAACAATAAGCTTTGATGAATTATTATCTAATGAATCTGAAATTTCATCTTCATAATCACCTTCATAATCATTTGGAATTACTTCTTCCGTGATTTCAAAATATTCTTCTGTAAGTGAATTATCTTTTTCCGTTGCCGGTTTCTTAGAAATATCATCATCAAGACTGAATTCCTCATTATTCAAATTAGAAATAATAATTTCTTCAGTTGGTTCATCAAATGTAATATTTCTTTTGCATTCTTCTATTTTATCTTCTTGAACTACTTCCTTTGGTTTTGATTCTTCTATATCTTCAAATTTTATTATTTCTTCAGTTGGTTTTGATTCTTTAACATTAATAATTTCTTCAGATGGTTCATCAAATGTAATGTTTCTTGTACTTTCATCCATCTTATCTAATAAATCATCCAAAGTAGGATCTTCAACAACATCTTCAATATAAATTACATAATCTTCGTCATTTGGATCAATAGACTTTGATGAATTATTATTTAATGAATTTGAAATTTCATCATCTTCGTCATTTGGATCAATAGACTTTGATGAATTATTATTTAATGAATTTGAAATTTCATCAAAGTAGTCACCTTCATAATCACTTGGGATGACTTCTTCTGTGATTTCAAAATATTCTTCTGTAAGTGAATTATCTTTTTCTGTTTCTAGTTTCTTTGAAATATCATCATCAAGACCGAATTCTTTATTATTCAAATTAGAAATAACATTTGATTCGTCATTCCTTTCAGTTGGATCAGATAAACGTAATTGAATATTATTTAATAAAATATCATTACCATTACCAAATGATAATTTACTATCATCAAATGAATCTATATAATAATTATTTGAAATTTTCTTCATTTGATCTTCTTTTTCAGGTTTTGTTTCTTGAATGTTTTCATCTTTAATAATTTCTTCAGATGGTTCATCAAATGTAATGTTTCTTGTACTTTCATCCATCTTATCTAATAAATCATCCAAAGTAGGATCTTCAACAACATCTTCAATATAAATTACATAATCTTCGTCATTTGGATCAATAGACTTTGATGAATTATTATTTAATGAATTTGAAATTTCATCAAAATAATCACCTTCATAATCACTTGGGATGACTTCTTCTGTGATTTCAAAATATTCTTCTGTAAGTGAATTATCTTTTTCTGTTTCTAGTTTCTTTGAAATATCATCATCAATACCGAATTCTTTATTATTCAAATTAGAAATAACATTTGATTTGTCATTCCTTTCAGTTGGATCAGATAAACGTAATTGAATATTATTCAATAAAATATCATTACCATTACTAATATATAATTTACCATCATCAGAGAGGTTTATGAAATAACTATTATGAATCTTTTTTATCATATCTTCATTTTCAGGTTTTGATTCTTCAATTTTTTCTATTTGTTCTTCTTTTTCAGAATTTAATTCCTTAATATTTTCAGCTTGATCTTCATTTTCAGGTTTTGATTCTTCGATATTATCAATTTTAATAATATTTTCAATTATTGGTTTATAAAATGTAATATCTCTTTTAGTTTCTTCAATATTTTCAACTTGATCTTCTTTTTCAGGTTTTGATTCTTCAATATTTTCAACTTGTTCTTTTTCATAATTTGATTTTTCATCATTTTCAACTTGTTCTTCATTTTCAGGTTTTGATTCTTCGATATTATCAACTTTTATAATATCTTCAATTGGTTCATCAAATGTAATATTTCTTTTATTATCTTCAATATGTTCTACTTGATCTTCATTTTCAGGTTTTGATTCTTCAATATTTTCAACTTGATCTTCATTTTCAGATTTATAATTCCTTTCAGTTGGATCAGATAAACGTAATTGAATATTATTCAATAAAATATCATTACCATTACCAATATATAATTTACCATCATCAGAGAGGTTTATAAAATAACTATTATGAATCTTTTTTATCATATTTTCATTTTCAGGTTTTGATTCCTCAATATTTTCAACTTGTTCTTTTTCATAATTTGATTTTTCATTATTTTCAACTTGTTCTTCATTTTCAGGTTTTGATTCTTCAATATTATCAATTTTTATAATATCTTCAAATGGTTCATCAAATGTAATATCTCTTTTATTTTCTTCAATATGTTCTACTTGATCTTCATTTTCAGGTTTTGATTCTTCAATATTTTCAACTTGTTCTTCATTTTCAGGTTTTGATTCTTCAATATTTTTAACTTGTTCTTCATTTTCAGGTTTTGATTCTTCAATATTTTTAACTTGTTCTTCATTTTCAGGTTTTGATTCTTCAATATTCTCAATTTTAATAATATCTTCAATCGGTTCATCAAATGTAATATCTCTTTTATTTTCTTCAATATGTTCTACTTGATCTTCATTTTCAGGTTTTGATTCTTCAATATTTTCAACTTGATCTTCATTTTCAGATTTATAATTCCTTTCAATTGGATCAGATAAACGTAATTGAATATTATTCAATAAAATATCATTACCATTACCAATATATAATTTACCATCATCAGAGAGGTTTATAAAATAACTATTATGAATCTTTTTTATCATATTTTCATTTTCAGGTTTTGATTCCTCAATATTTTCAACTTGTTCTTTTTCATAATTTGATTTTTCATTATTTTCAACTTGTTCTTCATTTTCAGGTTTTGATTCTTCAATATTATCAATTTTTATAATATCTTCAAATGGTTCATCAAATGTAATATCTCTTTTATTTTCTTCAATATGTTCTATTTGATCTTCATTTTCAGGTTTTAATTCTTCAATATTTTCAATTTGTTCTTTTTCAGGTTTTAATTCTTCAATATTTTTAACTTGTTCTTCATTTTCAGGTTTTGATTCTTCAATATTATCAATTTTTATAATATCTTTAATTGGTTCATCAAATGTAATATCTCTTTTAGCTTCTTCAATATTTTCTTCTTGATCTTCATTTTCAGGTTTCGATTCTTTAATATTTTCAACTTGTTCTTTTTCATAATTTGATTTTTCATCATTTTCAACTTGTTCTTCATTTTCAGGTTTTGACACCTCAATATTATCAACTTGTTCTTCATTTTCAGGTTTTGATTCTTCGATATTATCAATTCTTATAATATCTTCAATTGGTTCATCAAATGTAATATCTCTTTTATTTTCTTCAATATGTTCTACTTGATCTTCATTTTCAGGTTTTGATTCCTCAATATTTTCAACTTGTTCTTCATTTTCAGGTTTTGATTCTTCAATATTCTCAATTTTAATAATATCTTCAATTGGTTCATCAAATGTAATATCTCTTTTGGTTTCTTCAATATTTTCAACTTGTTCTTTTTCATAATTTGATTTTTCATCATTTTCAACTTGTTCTTCATTTTCAGTTTTTGATTCCTCAATATTTTCAACTTGTTCTTCATTTTCAGGTTTTGATTCTTCAATATTCTCAATTTTAATAATATCTTCAATTGGTTCATCAAATGTAATATCTCTTTTATTTTCTTCAATATTTTCTACTTGATCTTCATTTTCAGGTTTTGATTCCTCTATATTTTCAACTTGTTCTTCATTTTCAGGTTTTGATTCTTCAATATTCTCAATTTTAATAATATCTTCAATTGGTTCATCAAATGTAATATCCCTTTTAGCTTCTTCAATATTTTCTACTTGATCTTCATTTTCAGGTTTTGATTCTTCAATATTCTCAATTTTAATAATATCTTCAATTGGTTCATCAAATGTAATATCCCTTTTAGCTTCTTCAATATTTTCTACTTGATCTTCATTTTCAGGTTTCGATTCTTCAATATTTTCAACTTGATATTTATTTTCATGCTCTGATTCTCCAATATTTTCAACTTGTTCTTCATTTTCAGGTTTTGATTCTTTAATATTATCAACTTGTTCTTCTTTTTCACGCTTTAATTTTTCAATATTTTCATTTTTAATAATTTCTTCAAATGATTCATCAAATTTAATGTTTCTTGTACTTTCATCCATATTATCAATTAAATCATCCAAAGTAGGATCTTCAACAACATCTTCAATATAAATTACATAATCTTCATCATTTGGATCAATAAGCTTTGATGAATTATTATCTAATGAATCTGAAATTTCATCTTCATAATCACCTTCATAATCATTTGGAATTACTTCTTCCGTGATTTCAAAATATTCTTCTGTAAGTGAATTATCTTTTTCCGTTGCCGGTTTCTTAGAAATATCATCATCAAGACTGAATTCCTCATTATTCAAATTAGAAATAATAATTTCTTCAGTTGGTTCATCAAATGCAATACTTCTTTTACATTCTTCTACTTTATCTTCTTGAACTACTTCCTTTGGTTTTGATTCTTCTATATCCTCAAAATTTATTATTTCTTCAGTTGGTTTTGATTCTTTAACATTAATAATTTCTTCAGATGGTTCATCAAATTTAATGTTTCTTGTACTTTCATCCATTTTATCAATTAAATCATCCAAAGTAGGATCTTCAACAACATCTTCAATATAAATTACATAATCTTCATCATTTGGATCAATAAGCTTTGATGAATTATTATCTAATGAATCTGAAATTTCATCTTCATAATCACCTTCATAATCATTTGGAATTACTTCTTCCGTGATTTCAAAATATTCTTCTGTAAATGAATTATCTTTTTCCGTTGCCGGTTTCTTAGAAATATCATCATCAAGACTGAATTCCTCATTATTCAAATTAGAAATAATAATTTCTTCAGTTGGTTCATCAAATGCAATACTTCTTTTACATTCTTCTACTTTATCTTCTTGAACTACTTCCTTTGGTTTTGATTCTTCTATATCCTCAAAATTTATTATTTCTTCAGTTGGTTTTGATTCTTTAACATTAATAATTTCTTCAGATGGTTCATCAAATTTAATGTTTCTTGTACTTTCATCCATATTATCAATTAAATCATCCAAAGTAGGATCTTCAACAACATCTTCAATATAAATTACATAATCTTCATCATTTGGATCAATAAGCTTTGATGAATTATTATCTAATGAATCTGAAATTTCATCTTCATAATCACCTTCATAATCATTTGGAATTACTTCTTCCGTGATTTCAAAATATTCTTCTGTAAGTGAATTATCTTTTTCCGTTGCCGGTTTCTTAGAAATATCATCATCAAGACTGAATTCCTCATTATTCAAATTAGAAATAATAATTTCTTCAGTTGGTTCATCAAATGCAATACTTCTTTTACATTCTTCTACTTTATCTTCTTGAACTACTTCCTTTGGTTTTGATTCTTCTATATCCTCAAAATTTATTATTTCTTCAGTTGGTTTTGATTCTTTAACATTAATAATTTCTTCAGATGGTTCATCAAATTTAATGTTTCTTGTACTTTCATCCATTTTATCAATTAAATCATCTAATGTAGGATCTTCAACAACATCTTCAATATAAATTACATAATCTTCATCATTTGGATTAATAGGCTTTGATGAATTATTATCTAATGAATCTGAAATTTCATCTTCATAATCACCTTCATAATCATTTGGAATTACTTCTTCTGTGATTTCAAAATATTCTTCTGTAAGTGAATTATCTTTTTCCGTTGCCGGTTTCTTAGAAATATCATCATCAAGACTGAATTCCTCATTATTCAAATTAGAAATAATAATTTCTTCAGTTGGTTCATCAATTGCAATACTTCTTTTACATTCTTCTATTTTATCTACTTGAACTACTTCCTTTGGTTTTGATTCTTCTATATCTTCAAATTTTATTATTTCTTCAGTTGGTTTTGATTCTTTAACATTAATAATTTCTTCAGATGGTTCATCAAGTGTAATGTTTCTTGTACTTTCATCCATTTTATCAATTAAATCATCCAAAGTAGGATCTTCAACAACATCTTCAATATAAATTACATAATCTTCATCATTTGGAACAATTGGCTTTGATGAATTATTATCTAATGAATCTGAAATTTCATCTTCATAATCACCTTCATAATCATTTGGAATTACTTCTTCCGTAATTTCAAAATATTCTTCTGTAAGTGAATTATCTTTTTCCTTTTCCGGTTTCTTAGAAATATCATCATCAAGACTGAATTCCTCATTATTCAAATTAGAAATAATAATTTCTTCAGTTGGTTCATCAAATGCAATATTTCTTTTACATTCTTCTACTTTATCTACTTGAACTACTTCCTTTGGTTTTGATTCTTCTATATCTTCAAATTTTATTATTTCTTCAGTTGGTTTTGATTCTTTAACATTAATAATTTCTTCAGATGGTTCATCAAATGTAATGTTTCTTGTACTTTCATCCATCTTATCTAATAAATCATCCAAAGTAGGATCTTCAACAACATCTTCAATATAAATTACATAATCTTCATCATTTGGATCAATAGGCTTTGATGAATTATCATTTAATGAATTTGAAATTTCATCTTTATAATCACCTTCATAATCATTTGGAATTACTTCTTCTGTGATTTCTAAATAATCTTCTGTAAGTGAACTATCTTTTTCAATTTCTGGCTTCTTAGAAACTTCATCAAGATCTAATTTCTTTTCATTTAAATTAACTAAAGAAAATGTACAATAGCATAAAATATTATTAATATTAGCATTATTATTATTAGTAGTATTAGTATGAGTATTAGTTTATTTTTTATTTTTTGATATATTTAAATGATAATTACCTTGTAGTTTCCTTTCTTGAATATTATTTACAAATTCTGGGCTTTCATAAAATGTTACATGCTTCTTTTTGTCATTTTCGATGTAAGAATTATCAAAATTAGTATTGTCAATAATATCTTCCATAAATATAGCATATGATTCTTCCATTGGTCCACTTAAATTAATTTTCCTTGTTATATACTCATTATCATCATTATTATCTTCATTAGGAATCAAATCTTCAGTTATTTCTTCGAGATATCTCAATGAATCATCACCGACAATTTTACTAATTTCATCTAATTTTGTTTCGATAACTTCAAGATCTCTTGGAGGTGATTCAACAGTTTCCGGTTTTTCAACGTTTTGTATCATTTTTTCGACTTCATTTTGTTCTGGAATTCCAAGATCTCTTGAGGATGATTCAATTATCTCTGAATTTCTAACATCTATTAGTGTTTTTTCATAATTTTCTGGCTTTTCAATCCTTTCTTGCATTTTTTCAACTTCATTTTGATCTGGAACTACAAGATCTCTTGAAGATGATTCAATAATCTCTGATTTTCCAACACTTATAAGTGTTTTTTCAACCTCTTTTGGGTCCTCTTTTATATTTTTTGAATTTGATTCTTTAATTTTTATTGTTGAATAATTTTTTTTATTATTGTCATCATCAGTAATAAATATTTTATTATCATCAGATAAGTTTAAATAATAATTAACTTGAATTTTTTCATCCTTACTATTTAATTCATCATCCCTACTTTTAGTTTGACTAACAATTAATCCAATAATTGATGGAATCAATTTCTTCCATGGATTTTCTTTAGATATTTCATATTTGGAAGAATTATCTTCAATTTGATTCGCTTCTGAAACCTCTGGTAACACTTGTGAGTACTCTTGGTTTGGATTTTCTTCAATTATTTGATCATTACTGTTCTTTTTAACAATAGTAGTAGTAGTAATAACCTTTTTAACCTTTCTCTTACGTTTCTTTTCTAATGAAGATTTTATTGGGCTTTCTTGGTTTTCTTTAAACTTCTTTTCAAACAAATCAGCTCTTTCCTTTTCTTTTTCAAGTTGTTTTGATAAATCTTCAATTTCCTTTTGCTTTTTATTATTTTCAGTATTACTCTTTACTTGATTAATAATCATTTCAATCGCGGTTGGAATTAAATCCTCATATGGATTTACCTTTTCTTCTGGTTTTTCAGAAACATAAGCTGGTTTTGGCTCATTTTCAATTGGTTCTTGATATTCTATTCCTTTTTCTTTAGGAATTTCAGCCATTACTTGTTCAACTTTGTCATTACCATTCTTTTTAACAATAGTAGTAGTAGTAATAACCTTTTTAACCTTTCTCTTACGTTTCTTTTCTAATGAAGATTTTATTGGGTTTTCTTGGTTTTCTTTAAACTTCTTTTCAAACAAATCAGCTCTTTCCTTTTCTTTTTCAAGTTGTTTTGATAAATCTTCAATTTCCTTTTGCTTTTTATTATTTTCAGTATTACTCTTTACTTGATTAATAATCATTTCAATCGCGGTTGGAATTAAATCCTCATATGGATTTACCTTTTCTTCTGGTTTTTCAGAAACATAAGCTGGTTTTGGCTCATTTTCAATTGGTTCTTGATATTCTATTCCTTTTTCTTTAGGAATTTCAGTCATTATTTGTTCAACTTTATCATTCCTTTTTACAACAGTAGTAGTGGTAATAATCTTTTTAACCTTTCTCTTACGTTTCTTTTCTGGTGTTGATTCTTCTAGCTTAGCTTCTTTTTCTTTCAATTTCTTTTCTAATATATTTGCTCTTTCCTTTTCCTTCTCAAGAAGGGAAAATAAATCTTTAGACTTTTCTCCGTTAGAAGCTAATTGTTTTCCTAAAATATCAGCTCTTTCTTTTTCTTTCTCAAGTTTTTCCAATAACATTTCAATTTCTTTTTGTTTTTCACCTTCGATATCTCTAAACTTTTCTTCATTGTCAATTAATTGTTTTTCTAAATCATCCGATTTAGCCTTTTCATCCTTAATATTATTTTCAATAATGGTTATTTTCTCAAGTAATTGTCTAATTTCATTTTGTTTAGCATCATTATCCTCCTTTGCTTTAGTTTCACTATCATTAAGTTGTCTTTCTAAAGTAGATATTTTATTCTTTGCATTATTAACTATTTTTTCATAATTATTAATTTTAGAATTTGCATCTTCAACTTTACGATTTAAGCTGTAAATTTCATCTTGTTGGTCATTTTCAATAATTCTAGATCTTTCTAAGTTATCATTCAATTGTTCTTCTAATTCATTAGATTTAGATTTTTCATTTTCAATAGTCTTTTCTAATCCACTACATTTATTCTTCTCATTTTCAACAATCTTTTCAATCATAATTATCTTTTCTACTAACTTTTTCATTTCATTTTGCTTAGTGTCTTCAAATTCTCTAATTTTAGCTTCATTATCAGCTATTTGCTCTTCTAAAGAAATAATCTTATTTTTTGAATTATTAACCATTTTTTCATATTCATTAATTTTAGCATTTGCTTCTTCAACTTGACAATTTAAGTTGTAAATTTCATCTTGTTGATCATTTTCAATTATTCTAGATCTTTCTAAATTGTCATTTAATTGCTCTTCTAACTCATTAGCTCTTTCCTTTTCATATTCAATTACTTCTTCTAAACTATTTGCTTTTTGTTTTTGATTTTCCACTATCTTTTGTATGATATTGATTTTTTCAATTAGTTTTTCGATTTCATTTTGCTTCTTATTTCCAATTTCTCTTGATTTATTTTCATGCTCAATAATTTGTTTTTCCATTGAAGAAATCTTATCCTTATAATTTTCAATTATTTTTTCATAATCCTGAGATTTATTTCTTACATCTACAAGTTGACGAGTTAAATCATTAATTATATTTTGTTTATCGTTCTCAATTATTCTTGATTTTTCTATATTATCACTTAATTGTTCTTCCAATTCATTAGATTTAGTTTTCTCATTTTCAAGAATTTTTTCAATGATAGAAATTTTTTCCATTAAATTCTTAATTTCATCTTGTTTAGCATCAATATCTTCCTTAGTTCTAGCTTCATTATCAACAAGTTGCTTTTCTAATGATGAGATTTCATCCTTAGCATTAGTAATAGTCTTTTCATAATCCTGGGCCTTATTCTTGGCATCTTCTATTTGATCATTTAATTCACGATTTAAGGAATCAATAATATCTTGTTTAACATTATTAGCTTCCCTGGCTTTAATCTCATTGTCTGCCAATTGTTTTTCTAATTCATCAGATTTAGCCTTCTCATCTTCAACAATCTTTTCAATTATAGTAATTTTTTCAATTAATTGTTGAATTTCATTTTGTTTTGCCTCATTATTTTCCTTAGCTTTTGTTTCATTATCTGAAAGTTGTTTTTCTAATAATGAAATCTTTTCTTTATCATCAGCAATCATCTTTTCATATTCTTGATCCTTGTAATTAGCATTTTCAATTTGATCATTCAATTCACGATTTAGAGTTTCAATTTCATTCTGTTTAGCAGTATCAGCTTCTCTGGCCTTAGCTTCATTATATGATAATTGCTTTTGTAAATCATTTGATTTTTCTTTTTCATTTTCAACAATCTTTTCAATAATTGTTATTTTCTCAATTAATTGTTGAATTTCATTTTGTTTAGCTTCATTATCTTCCTTAGCTTTTTCTTCACTATCTGAAAGCTGTTTTTCTAAAGATGAAATCTTATCTTTAGCATCATCAATCTCACGATTTAAGGAATCAATAATATCTTGTTTAACATCATCAGCTTCTTTGGCCTTAACTTCATTCTCTTTCAATTCCTTTTTCAATCCATCAGATCTAGCCTTCTCATCTTCAACAATCTTTTCAATAATAGTGATTTTTTCAATTAATTGTTGAATTTCATTTTGTTTAGCCTCATTATCTTCCTTAGTTTTTGTTTCATTATCTGAAAGCTGTTTTTCTAATAATGAAATCTTTTCTTTATCTGCAGCAATCATCTTTTCATAATCTTGAGCTTTGTTCTTGGCATCTTCTATTTGATCATTCAATTCACGATTTAAGGTTTCAATTTTGTCTTGCTTAGCATCATTAGCTTCCTTAGCTTTAATTTCATTGTCCACCAATCGCTTTTCCAATCCATCAGATTTAGCCTTTTCATCTTCAACAATCTTTTCAATTATAGTAATTTTTTCAATTAATTGCTGAATCTCATTTTGTTTAGCTTCATTATCTTCCTTAGCTTTCATTTCATTATCTGAATTTTGTTTTTCTAATAACGAAATTTTATTTTTAGCATCATTTATTTCACTATTTAAGGAATCAATTATTTCTTGTTTATCATTTTCAATTATTCTTGATTTTTCTATTTCACCATTTAATTGCTCTTCTAATTCATTGAATTTAGACCGTTCTTCTTCAAGAGTTTTTTCATTTTCATTAATTTTTTCAATTAAACTCTTAATTTCATCTTTTTTAGCATCAATAAGTTCTTTAGCTTTTTGATCATTATTATAAATTTGATTTTCCAATGTTTGAATTTTGTTCATTGTATTATTAAGTAATTTTTCATAACTTTGTATATTATTCTTTGAATTTTCAAGTTGACGAGCTAAATCATCATTTATATTTTGTATAAGATAAATATTTTCTTTAGCCTTTTCTTCAGCTTCCTTTGCTTTTATTTCATTATCATTAAGTTGCTTTTCTAAATCAGTAATTTTACTCTTAGTATCATTAATTTCACGATTTAATGTTTCAATTTCATTTTGTTTAGCCGTTTCAGCTTCTTTAGCTTTAACTTCATTATCAGCTAATTGCTTTTCCAATCCATCAGATTTAGCTTTCTCATCTTCAACAATCTTTTCAATTATAGTAATTTTTTCAATTAATTGTTGAATTTCATTTTGTTTAGCTTCATTATCTTCCTTAGCCTTTATTTCATTATCTGAAAGTTGTTTTTCCAATAATGAAATCTTTTCTTTATCATCAGCAATCATCTTTTCATAATTTTGGGCATTGTTCTTAGCATTTTTAATTTGATCACTTAATTCACGATTTAAGGTCTCAATTTCATTTTGTTTAGCTTCACCAAGTTTTCTTGTCTTTTCTTCATTATCAGCAAGTTGTTTTTCTAAATCAGTAATTTTATTCTTAGTATCTTCAATTTCATTATTTAAGGAATCAATAATACCTTGTTTAGCATTATCAGCTTCTCTGGCCTTAACTTCATTATCTGATAATTGCTTTTGTAAATCATCAGATTTAGCTTTCTCATCTTCAACAATCTTTTCAATTATAGTAATTTTCTCAATTAATTGCTGAATTTCATTTTGTTTAGCTTCATTATCTTCTTTAGCCTTTTCTTCATTATCTGAAAGCTGTTTTTCTAAAGATGAAATCTTACCTTTAGCTCCACTAATTTCATGATTTAAGGAATCAATAATATTTTGTTTAGCATCATTAACTTCCTTAATCTTCATTTCACTGTCTACTAATCGCTTTTCCAAATCATTAGATTTAGCCTTTTCATCTTCAACAATCTTTTCAGCAATATTAATTTTTTCAATTAATTGCTGAATTTCATCTTGCTTAGCTTCACGAAGTTTTCTTAGTTTTTCTTCATTATCAGCAATTTGTTTTTCTAATTCAGAAATTTTATTTTTAGCATCATCAATATTGTGATTTAATGAATCAATTATATTTTGTTTAGCATCATTAGCTTCTTTTGTCTTCATCTCATTTTCGGCTAATCGTTTTTCTAAATCATTAGATCTAGCCTTTTCATCTTCAATAATTTTTTCAATAATAGAAATTTTTTCATTTAATTGTTGAACTTCATTTTGTTTAGCTTCACTATCCTTTTTTGCTTTAGCTGTAGTGCTAACAAGTTGCTTTTCTAAATTTGAAATCTCTTCTTTAGCTTCGTTAATTTTCTTTTCATACTCCTGAACTTTGTTTTTAGTATTTTCAATTTGATTATTTAACTCACGATTTAAAGATTCTATTTCATCTTGCTTTGCAATATTAGCTTCCCTGGCTTTAATTTCATTGTCTACTAATTGGTTTTCTAAATCATTTGATTTTTCTATATTGTTTCTTAATTTTTCTTCTAAGTCACTTGATTTAGTCTTTTCTTCTTCAAGAGTCTTTTCAATAATAATAATTTTTTCAATTAAATTATTAACTTCATCATTTTTAGCATCATTCAGTTCTTTCATCTTTTGATCATTTTCATTAAGCTGATTTTCTAATGTTTGAATCTTGTCCATTGCATTAATAATTAAATCTTCATAACCTTGAATATTATTCTTCGAATTTTCAAGTTGACGAGCTAAATCTTTATTTATATTTTGCATAAGACGAATATTTTCTTCAACTTTTTCTTCAGCTTCCTTATCTTTTGTTTCATTATCTGAAAGTTGTTTTTCTAATAATGAAATCTTTTCTTTATCATCAGCAATCATCTTTTCATATTCTTGAGCTTTGTTCTTAGCATTTTCAATTTGATCATTCAACTCACGATTAAGAGTTTCAATTTCATTCTGTTTAGCAGTATCAGCTTCCTTAGCTTTAACTTCATTATCTGCTAATTGCTTTTCTAATTCATCAGATTTAGCTTTTTCATTTTCAACTATCTTTTCAATAATAGTAATTTTCTCAATCAATTGTTGAATTTCATTTTGTTTAGCTTCATTATCTTCCTTAGCTTTTGTTTCATTATCTGAAAGTTGTTTTTCTAATAATGAAATTTTTTCCTTATCGTCAGCAATCATCTTTTCATATTCTTGAGCCTTGTAATTAGCATTTTCAATTTGATCATTCAACTCACGATTTAAAGTTTCAATTTCATTCTGTTTAGCAGTATCAGCTTCTCTAGCCTTAACTTCATTTTCTGCTAATTGCTTTTCTAATTCATCAGACTTTGCCTTTTCATTTTCAACAATCTTTTCAATAATTGTTATTTTCTCAATTAACTGCTGAATTTCATTTTGTTTAGCTTCATTATCTTCCTTAGCTTTTTCTTCATTATCTGAAAGTTGTTTTTCTAATAATGAAATCTTGTCTTTAGCATCATCAATTTCACGATTTAAGGAATCAATAATATCTTGTTTAGCATCAGTATCTTCCCTTGCTTTAACCTCATTTTCCGCTAATTGCTTTTCTAATTCATCAGATTTAGCCTTCTCATCTTCAACTATCTTTTCAATAATTGTAATTTTCTCAATCAATTGTTGAATTTCATTTTGTTTAGCTTCATTATCTTCCTTAGCTTTTGTTTCATTATCTGAAAGTTGTTTTTCTAATAATGAAATTTTTTCCTTATCGTCAGCAATCATCTTTTCATATTCTTGAGCCTTGTAATTAGCATTTTCAATTTGATCATTCAACTCACGATTTAAAGTTTCAATTTCATTCTGTTTAGCAGTATCAGCTTCTCTAGCCTTAACTTCATTTTCTGCTAATTGCTTTTCTAATTC
The DNA here is from genome assembly GCA_016946835.1 of Neocallimastix lanati (nom. inval.). Lineage (NCBI taxonomy): Eukaryota > Fungi > Neocallimastigomycota > Neocallimastigomycetes > Neocallimastigales > Neocallimastigaceae > Neocallimastix > Neocallimastix lanati (nom. inval.). The sequence goes on along the minus strand of JACVTC010000219.1, from coordinate 75,880 downwards.
ATCAGACTTTGCCTTTTCATTTTCAACAATCTTTTCAATAATTGTTATTTTCTCAATTAACTGCTGAATTTCATTTTGTTTAGCTTCATTATCTTCCTTAGCTTTTTCTTCATTATCTGAAAGTTGTTTTTCTAATAATGAAATCTTGTCTTTAGCATCATCAATTTCACGATTTAAGGAATCAATAATATCTTGTTTAGCATCAGTATCTTCCCTTGCTTTAACCTCATTTTCCGCTAATTGCTTTTCTAATTCATCAGATTTAGCCTTCTCATCTTCAACTATCTTTTCAATAATTGTAATTTTCTCAATCAATTGTTGAATTTCATTTTGTTTAGCTTCATTATCTTCCTTAGCTTTTGTTTCATTATCTGAAAGTTGTTTTTCTAATAATGAAATCTTGTCTTTAGCATCATCAATTTCACGATTTAAGGAATCAATAATATCTTGTTTAGCATCAGTATCTTCCCTTGCTTTAACCTCATTTTCGGCTAATTTCTTTTCTAATTCATCAGATTTAGCCTTCTCATCTTCAACTATCTTTTCAATAATAGTAATATTCTCAATCAATTGTTGAATCTCATTTTGTTTAGCTTCATTATCTTCCTTAGCCTTTTCCTCACTATCTGAAAGTTGTTTTTCTAATAATGAAATTTTTTCCTTATCGTCAGCAATCATCTTTTCATATTCTTGAGCCTTGTTCTTAGCATTTTCAATTTGATCATTTAATTCACGATTTAAAGTTTCAATTTCATTCTGTTTAGCTGTATCAGCTTCCATGGCTTTAACTTCATTTTCTGCTAATTGCTTTTCCAATCCATCAGATTTAGCCTTCTCATTTTCAACAATCTTTTCAATAATTGTAATTTTCTCAATCAATTGTTGAATTTCATTTTGTTTAGCTTCATTATCTTCCTTAGCTTTTTCTTCATTATCTGAAAGTTGTTTTTCTAAATATGAAATCTTGTCTTTAGCATCATCAATTTCACGATTTAAAGAATCAATAATATCTTGTTTAACATCATCTGCTTCTCTGGCCTTAACTTCATTTTCTGCTAATTGCTTTTCTAATTCATCAGATTTAGCCTTCTCATCTTCAACTATCTTTTCAATAATTGTAATTTTCTCAATCAATTGTTGAATTTCATTTTGTTTAGCTTCATTATCTTCCTTAGCTTTTGTTTCATTATCTGAAAGTTGTTTTTCTAATAATGAAATCTTGTCTTTAGCATCATCAATTTCACGATTTAAGGAATCAATAATATCTTGTTTAGCATCAGTATCTTCCCTTGCTTTAACCTCTTTTTCCGCTAATTGCTTTTCTAATTCATCAGATTTAACCTTCTCATCTTCAACTATCTTTTCAATAATAGTAATTTTCTCAATCAATTGTTGAATCTCATTTTGTTTAGCTTCATTATCTTCCTTAGCCTTTTCCTCACTATCTGAAAGTTGTTTTTCTAATAATGAAATTTTTTCCTTATCGTCAGCAATCATCTTTTCATATTCTTGAGCCTTGTTCTTAGCATTTTCAATTTGATCATTTAATTCACGATTTAAAGTTTCAATTTCATTCTGTTTAGCTGTATCAGCTTCCATGGCTTTAACTTCATTTTCTGCTAATTGCTTTTCCAATCCATCAGATTTAGCCTTCTCATTTTCAACAATCTTTTCAATAATTGTAATTTTCTCAATCAATTGTTGAATTTCATTTTGTTTAGCTTCATTATCTTCCTTAGCTTTTTCTTCATTATCTGAAAGTTGTTTTTCTAAATATGAAATCTTGTCTTTAGCATCATCAATTTCACGATTTAAAGAATCAATAATATCTTGTTTAACATCATCTGCTTCTCTGGCCTTAACTTCATTTTCTGCTAATTGCTTTTCTAATTCATCAGATTTAGCCTTCTCATCTTCAACAATCTTCTCAATAATAGTAATTTTCTCAATCAATTGTTGAATCTCATTTTGTTTAGCTTCATTATCTTCCTTAGCTTTTGTTTCATTATCTGAAAGTTGTTTTTCTAATAATGAAATTTTTTCCTTATCGTCAGCAATCATCTTTTCATATTCTTGAGCCTTGTTCTTAGCATTTTCAATTTGATCATTCAACTCACGATTAAGAGTTTCAATTTCATTCTGTTTAGCAGTATCAGCTTCCATGGCTTTAACTTCATTTTCTGCTAATTGTTTTTCTAATTCATCAGACTTTGCCTTTTCATTTTCAATAATCTTTTCAATAATTGTAATTTTTTCAATTAATTGTTGAATCTCATTTTGTTTAGCTTCATTATCTTCCTTAGCTTTTGTTTCATTATCTGAAAGTTGTTTTTCTAATAATGAAATTTTTTCCTTATCGTCAGCAATCATCTTTTCATATTCTTGAGCCTTGTTCTTAGCATTTTCAATTTGATCATTCAACTCACGATTAAGAGTTTCAATTTCATTCTGTTTAGCAGTATCAGCTTCCATGGCTTTAACTTCATTTTCTGCTAATTGTTTTTCTAATTCATCGGACTTCGCCTTTTCATCTTCAACAATCTTTTCAATGATAGTTATCTTCTCAAGCAACTGCTTAATTTCTCTTTGTTTATCATCATTAAGTTCTCTAGTTCTAGCTTCACTATCAACAAGTTGCCTCTCTAATGAAGAAATTCTTTCCTTATCATCGGCTATCATCTTTTCATAGTCTTCCGCTTTATTCTTGGCATCTTCAATTTGATCATTTAATTCACGATTTAAGGAATCAATAATATCTTGTTTAACATCATCAGCTTCTCTTGCTTTAATTTCATTTTCTGCTAATTGTTTTTCTAGTTCATCGGACTTCGCCTTTTCATCTTCAACAATCTTTTCAATGATAGTTATCTTCTCAAGCAACTGCTTAATTTCTCTTTGTTTATCATCATTAAGTTCTCTAGTTCTAGCTTCATTATCAACAAGTTGCCTCTCTAATGAAGAAATTCTTTCCTTATCATCGGCTATCATCTTTTCATAGTCTTCCGCTTTATTCTTGGCATCTTCAATTTGATCATTTAATTCACGATTTAATGTATCGATCTCATCTTGTTTATCATTTTCAATAACTCTAGATTTTTCCATATTATTAGCCAATTGTTCTTCTAATTCGTTAGCTTTTTCTTTTTCATTTTCAACAATCTTTTCAATAATAGTAATTTTTTCAAGTAATTGTTGAATTTCAATTTGTTTTTGCTCACTAAGTCCTTTAGTCTTTTGCTCATTATCAATAAGTTGCTTTTCCAATGATGAAATATTATCTCTTGCATCTTGAATTTCACGATTTAAATTATCTATAACATCTTGTTTAGCACTCTCAACTTTTCTAGACTTTTCTTCATTATCCACTAATTGTTTCTCTAAGTCATCAGTTTTGGCCTTTTCTTCTTCAACAATTTTTTCAATTATTTTAATTTTTTCTATTAATTGCTTAATTTCATTTTGTTTTTGCTCATTTAATTCCTTTGCTTTTTGTTCATTATCATATAACTGTTGCTCTAAAGACGATATTTTATTCATGTTATCATCAATCATATTCTCATAATCCTGAATTTTACTTGTAGCATTTTCGATTTGACTGGTTAATTCATTAATTTTATCTTGTTTAACATTCTCAATGACTTTAGATTTTTCCATATTATCAGCTAATTGTTCCTCCAATTCATTAGCCTTTTCTTTTTCATTTTCAACAATCTTTTCAATAATAGTAATCTTCTCTATCAATTGTTGAATTTCATTTTGCTTTTGTTCACAAAGCTCCATAGTTTTTTGTTCATTATTAGTAAGTTGTTTTTCTAATGATGAAATCTTTTCTTGAGCATTATATATTTTGCTATTTAATTCATCAATCAAACATTGTTTTGTATCATTAGCTTCTTTAGCTTTAACTTCATTCTCTTCCAATTCCTTTTTCAATCCATCAGATTTAGCTTTTTCATCTTCAACAATTTTTTCAATAATACTAATCTTTTCAATTAATTGTTGAATTTCATTTTGTTTAGCTTCATTGACTTCCTTAGCCTTTTCCTCATTATCTGAAAGTTGTTTCTCTAATAATGAAATCTTTTCCTTATCGTCAGCAATCATCTTTTCATATTCTTGAGTCTTGTTCTTAGCATCTTCAATTTGTTCATTTAATTCACGATTTAAAGTTTCAATTTCATCTTGTTTAGCAGTATCAGCTTCTCTAGCCTTGACTTCATTATCGGCTAATTGTTTTTCTAAATTAGTGGCCTTTTCCTTTTCTTGTTCAACAACGGTTTCAATGATAGTAATCTTTTCAATTAATTGTTGAATTTCATTTTGTTTGGCATCACCCAGTTCTCTAGTTTTAATTTCATTATCCGAAAGTTGTTTTTCTAACTCAGAGATCTTATCTTTAGCATTTGCAACTTCATGATTTAAGGAATTAATAATATCTTGTTTTGCATCATCAGCTTCTCTAGCCTTAACTTCATTCTCTTCCAATTCCTTTTTCAATCCATCAGATTTAGCTTTTTCATCTTCAACAATTTTTTCAATAATACTAATCTTTTCAATTAATTGTTGAATCTCATTTTGTTTAGCTTCATTGTCTTCTTTGGCCTTAGCTTCATTATCTGAAAGTTGTTTCTCTAATAATGAAATCTTTTCCTTATCGTCAGCAATCATCTTTTCGTATTCTTGAGCCTTATTCTTAGCATCTTCAATTTGTTCATTTAATTCACTATTTAAGGTTTCAATTTCATTCTGTTTAGCAGTTTCAGTTTCTCTAGCCTTGATTTCATTATCGGCTAATTGTTTTTCTAAATTAGTGGCCTTTTCCTTTTCTTGTTCAACAACGGTTTCAATGATAGTAATCTTTTCAATTAATTGTTGAATTTCATTTTGTTTGGCGTCACCCAGTTCTCTAGTTTTAATTTCATTATCCACAAGTTGTTTTTCTAACTCAGAGATCTTATCTTTAGCATTTGCAACTTCATGATTTAAGGAATTAATAATATCTTGTTTTGCGTCATCAGCTTCTCTAGCCTTAACTTCATTCTCTTCCAATTCCTTTTTCAATCCATCAGATTTAGCTTTTTCATCTTCAACAATTTTTTCAATAATACTAATCTTTTCAATTAATTGTTGAATCTCATTTTGTTTAGCTTCATTGACTTCCTTAGCCTTTTCCTCATTATCTGAAAGTTGTTTTTCTAATAATGAAATCTTTTCCTTATCGTCAGCAATCATCTTTTCATATTCTTTAGCCTTGTTCTTAGCATCTTCAATTTGTTCATTTAATTCACGATTTAAAGTTTCAATTTCATCTTGTTTAGCAGTTTCAGTTTCTCTAGCCTTGATTTCATTATCGGCTAATTGTTTTTCTAAATTAGTGGCCTTTTCCTTTTCTTGTTCAACAACGGTTTCAATGATAGTAATCTTTTCAATTAATTGTTGAATTTCATTTTGTTTGGCGTCACCCAGTTCTCTAGTTTTAATTTCATTATCCGAAAGTTGTTTTTCTAACTCAGAGATCTTATCTTTAGCATTTGCAACTTCATGATTTAAGGAATTAATAATATCTTGTTTTGCATCATCAGCTTCTCTAGCCTTAACTTCATTCTCTTCCAATTCCTTTTTCAATCCATCAGATTTAGCTTTTTCATCTTCAACAATTTTTTCAATAATACTAATCTTTTCAATTAATTGTTGAATCTCATTTTGTTTAGCTTCATTGTCTTCTTTGGCCTTAGCTTCATTATCTGAAAGTTGTTTTTCTAATAATGAAATCTTTTCCTTATCGTCAGCAATCACCTTTTCGTATTCTTGAGCCTTGTTCTTAGCATCTTCAATTTGTTCATTTAATTCACGATTTAAAGTTTCAATTTCATTCTGTTTAGCAGTATCAGCTTCTCTAGCCTTGACTTCATTATCGGCTAATTGTTTTTCTAAATCAGAAGCTCTTTCCTTTTCTTGTTCAACAACGGCTTCAATGATAGTAATCTTTTCAATTAATTGTTGAATTTCACTTTGTTTGGCATCACCGAGTTTTCTTGTTTTAATTTCATTAAACGCAAGTTGTTTTTCTAACTCAGAGATCTTATCTTTAGCATTTGTAACTTCATGATTTAAGGAATTAATAATATCTTGTTTTGCATCATCAGCTTCTCTAGCCTTAACTTCATTCTCTTCCAATTCCTTTTTCAATCCATCAGATTTAGCTTTTTCATCTTCAACAATTTTTTCAATAATACTAATCTTTTCAATTAATTGTTGAATTTCATTTTGTTTAGCTTCATTGACTTCCTTAGCCTTTTCCTCATTATCTGAAAGTTGTTTCTCTAATAATGAAATCTTTTCCTTATCGTCAGCAATCATCTTTTCATATTCTTGAGCCTTGTTCTTAGCATCTTCAATTTGTTCATTTAATTCACGATTTAAGGTTTCAATTTCATTCTGTTTAGCAGTTTCAGTTTCTCTAGCCTTGATTTCATTATCAGCTAATTGTTTTTCTAAATCAGAAGCTCTTTCCTTTTCTTGTTCAACAACGGTTTCAATGATAGTAATCTTTTCAATTAATTGTTGAATTTCATTTTGTTTGGCATCACCCAGTTCTCTAGTTTTAATTTCATTATCCGCAAGTTGTTTTTCTAACTCAGAGATCTTATCTTTAGCATTTGCAACTTCATGATTTAAGGAATTAATAATATCTTGTTTTGCGTCATCAGCTTTTCTAGCCTTAACTTCATTCTCTTCCAATTCCTTTTTCAATCCATCAGATTTAGCTTTTTCATCTTCAACAATTTTTTCAATAATACTAATCTTTTCAATTAATTGTTGAATTTCATTTTGTTTAGCTTCATTGTCTTCTTTGGCTTTAGCTTCATTATCTGAAAGTTGTTTTTCTAATAATGAAATCTTTTTCTTATCGTCAGCAATCATCTTTTCATATTCTTGAGTCTTGTTCTTAGCATCTTCAATTTGTTCATTTAATTCACGATTTAAAGTTTCAATTTCATTCTGTTTAGCAGTATCAGCTTCTCTAGCCTTGACTTCATTATCGGCTAATTGTTTTTCTAAATCAGAAGCTCTTTCCTTTTCTTGTTCAACAACGGTTTCAATGATAGTAATCTTTTCAATTAATTGTTGAATTTCATTTTGTTTGGCATCACCGAGTTCTCTAGTTTTAATTTCATTATCCGCAAGTTGTTTTTCTAACTCAGAGATCTTATCTTTAGCATTTGCAACTTCATGATTTAAGGAATTAATAATATCTTGTTTTGCATCATCAGCTTTTCTAGCCTTAACTTCATTCTCTTCCAATTCCTTTTTCAATCCATCAGATTTAGCTTTTTCATCTTCAACAATTTTTTCAATAATATTAATCTTTTCAATTAATTGTTGAATTTCATTTTGTTTAGCTTCATTGTCTTCTTTGGCTTTAGCTTCATTATCTGAAAGTTGTTTTTCTAATAATGAAATCTTTTCCTTATCGTCAGCAATCATCTTTTCATATTCTTGAGTCTTGTTCTTAGCATCTTCAATTTGTTCATTTAATTCACGATTTAAGGTTTCAATTTCATTCTGTTTAGCAGTATCAGCTTCTCTAGCCTTGACTTCATTATCGGCTAATTGTTTTTCTAAATCAGAAGCTCTTTCCTTTTCTCGTTCAACAACGGTTTCAATGATAGTAATCTTTTCAATTAATTGTTGAATTTCATTTTGTTTGGCATCACCCAGTTCTCTTGCTTTAACTTCATTATCCGCAAGTTGTTTTTCTAATTCAGAGATTTTATCCTTAGCATTAGTAATTTCATGGTTTAAGGAATCAATAATATTTTGCTTAGCATTATCCGTTTCTCTAGCTTTAGCTTCAGTACTAACTAATTTTTTCTCTAAATTATTTGCCCTTTCTCTTTCTTGTTCTACTATACTTTCTATTATAGTAATCTTTTCAATTAATTGTTGAATCTCATTTTGTTTAGCTTCATTGTCTTCTTTGGTTTTAGCTTCATTATCAGTAAGTTGTTTTTCTAAAGATGAAATTTCATTCTTGGCTTCAATAATTTTCTTTTCATAATCTTGAGCCTTATTCTTAGCATCTTCAATTTGATCATTCAACTCGCGATTTAAAGTTTCAATTTCATTCTGTTTAGCAGTATCAGCTTCTCTAGCCTTGACTTCATTATCGGCTAATTGTTTTTCTAAATCAGAAGCTCTTTCCTTTTCTTGTTCAACAACGGTTTCAATGATGGTAATCTTTTCAATTAATTGTTGAATTTCATTTTGTTTAGCATCACCGAGTTCTCTAGTTTTAATTTCATTATCAGCAAGTTGTTTTTCTAATTCAGAGATTTTATCCTTAGCATTAGCAATTTCATGGTTTAAGGAGTCAATAATATTTTGCTTAGCATGATCAGTTTCTCTAGTTTTAATTTCAGTATCAGCCAATTGCTTTTCTAAATTATTAACTTTTGCTTTCTCTTGTTCAGCAATAGCCTTTATTACATTAATCTTTTCAATTAATTGTTGAATCTCATTTTGTTTTGCTTCATTTTCTTCCTTATTCTTAGCTTCACTATCAGCAAGTTGTTTTTCTAATAAAGAAATATTTTCCATGGCATCTGAAATCTTCTGTTCATAATCTTCAGCTTTGCTTTTAGCATCTTCAATTTGATGAGTTAAGACATCAATTTCATCTTGCTTATTACTTTCAATGGCTCTAGATCTTTCCATATTATCGGCTAATTGCTCTTCTAATTCATTCGCCTTCTGCTTTTCTTCTTCAACTATTTTTTCGATGATTGTAATCTTTTCAATTAATTGTTGGATTTTACATTGCTTAACATCATTATCTTCCTTAGCTTTAGCTTCACTGTCGGTAAGTTGCTTTTCTAAGGCAGATATTTTTGCTTTATCATCATTAATCATCTTTTCATAAGTTTGAGTCTTCAATTTAGCTTCTTCAATTTCACGTTTTAAGGAATCAATTACATCTTGCTTAGCATCATCAGCTTCTCTTGCTTTCATTTCGTTTTCAGCTAATTGTCTTTCCAAATCATCTGTTTTATCCTTTTCTTGTTCAACGATTTTTTCAGTAAGAGTTATTTTTTCAATTAATTTTTCAATTTCGATTTGTTTAGCATCACTATCTTCTCTTGATTTTTCTTCATTATCAATAAGTTGCTTTTCCAAAGTTGAAATCTTTTCCTTGTCATCAGCAATTATTTTTTCATAGTCACGTGTCTTATTCTTAGCATCTTCAATTTGTTCATTTAATTCACGATTTAATCTCTCAATTTCATCTTGTTTGACCATTTCAGCTTCTCTAGCCTTAACTTCATTATCTGCTAACTGTTTTTCTAAATCAGAAGCCTTTTCCTTTTCTTGTTCAACAATGGTTTCTATAATAGTAATCTTTTCAAGTAATTGTTGAATTTCATTTTGTTTAGCATTACTAATATCCCTAGCTTTGATTTCATTAGCAGAAAGTTGCTTTTCCAAATCAGCTACTTTTTCTTTGTTTTCATTGATTATTTTCTCATAATTTTCAGCTCTTGACTTAGCATCACTAATTTCACGGTTTAACTCATCAATTTCATTTTGCTTTTCCAACACAAATTGTCTAGATTTTTCTCTTTCAAGGTTTTGACGTTCAATAAATTCTTGCTTATCCTTTTCATTGTGAACAATCTTTTGGAGAACAATAGGTATAAGAGATTTTAATTGATTTTTCTTTTCAACTTCTAATTCTTTCATTCTTTCTTCATTAGCAGCTAATTCTTTTTCTAAATCAAAGGATTTAGCCTTTTCTTCTTCAACAATTTTTTCAATGATAGTAATCTTTTCAATCAACTTTTCAATTTCACCTTGTTTCTCATCAGCAACATCTTTTGATTTTTCTTCAAGATCAACTAGCTTTTGTTTTAAGTTCTTAGTTTTTTCCTTTTCATCTTCGTAATATTCTTCAATTATAACCAACTTATTCATTAAATCATTAATTTCCTTTTGTTTAGCATCGCCTACTTCTCTTGTTTTAACTTCATTATCAGCAAGTTGCTTCTCTAAATCCATAATTCTTTCTTTATATTCTGAGATAGTCTTTTCATAACCTTGTGCCTTGTTCTTGGCTTTTTCAATTTGACCATTTAATTCATTTAATTCCTTCTGCTTTTCCAATTCTTTATCCCTTTGGAAAGAAAGAAAATCATTTTTATCTTTTTCATTTTTAACAATATTACTCATAATAACTGGGAAAAGAGCTCTTAATTGATTCTTCTTTTCTTCTTCAAGCTTCCTTGTTTTTTCTTCGTTTTCAGCTAATTGCTTCTCTAAATCATCAGCTCTTTCTTTTTCTTGTTTAACATTTTCACGAATCTCCGATATCTTTAAGAGTAATTCGTCAATTTCTTTTTGCTTTTCGCTTGCAATATCAACATCAGCATCAACATCTCTAGTATTTACTTCATCAATAAGTTGCTTCTCCAAAACATCCGTATTTTCCTTTTCTTGTTCAACAATAGTTTCAATTATAGTAATTTGTTCAATTAACTGTTGAATCTCAATTTGTTTTTCGTTACTGGATTCTTTGGATAGAGCTTCATTATCAGCTAATTGTTTTTCTAATTCAGATATTTTTTCCTTATTTTTATTAATATCATTTTCGTAATTCTGTGCCTTAGTTTTAGCTTCTTCAATTTGTCGACTTAATTCATCAATCTCCTCTTGTTTATCATTTTCAATAACTCGAGATTTTTCCATACTATCATTTAACAGATTTTCCAATTCAGATGCTTTATTTTTTTCTTGCTCCATAATTCCTTCAATAATATCAATCTTTTGAAGCAAAGTTTCAATCTCCTTTTGTTTGGCATCACTTATTTCTTTAGTTTTAGCTTCATTATCAGTAAGTTGTTTTTCTAAGTGAGCAATCTTTTCTTTATAATTATTTATTTCATGTTTATTATCTTCAGCCTTTATTTTTGCATCTTCAATTTGACGAGTTAAATCATCAATCTCTTTTTGTTTTTTTAAAGCATTCTGTTTCACAATATTTTGTTGATCCGTGAAATCCTTCTTTTCTCTTTCTTTTTCTACAATTCTTCCAATAACAACTGGGAATAGAGCTTTCAATTGATTTCTTTTCTCTTCTTCAAGCCTTTTAGTATTTTGCTCATTTTCAATCAACTGTTGTTCTAAATTGGCTGATTTTTGTTTTTCTTGCTCAACTACCTTTTGAATTTCTGTTATTTTTAAAAGTAATCGCTTAATTTCTTCCTCTTTTTCATTAGCAACATCTCGAGACTTTTCTTCATTTTCATTCAATTGCTTTTCCAAAACGGTAGCCCTTTCTTTCTCCTGTTCAAAAGCCTTTTCTAAATCATGAGTTTTGGCCTTTTCTTCTTCAATAACTTCTTCTATGATAGTAACCTTTTCTATTAAATGTTCAATTTCAATTTGCTTAGTTTTACCAAGTTCTTTTGACTTAGTTTCGGCTTCAGCCAATTGCTTTTCTAAGGTAGAGATCTTTTCCTTCTTTTCATTTATTAATTTTTCATAACTTTGAGCCTTGGTATTCGCTTCTTCAATTTGTTTCTTCAAGGCCTCAATTTCCTTTTGATTGTCCAATTCAATTTTTCTAGATTTCTCTCTTTCAATATTTTGATTTTCAATAAAATCTTTCTTATCCTTTTCATTTTTCACAATTTTTTGAACAATAAATGGAATCAACGATTTCATATTATTTTGCTTTTCAATCTCAAGATTTCTTGTTTTTTCCTCATTAGAAATTAATTGATTTTCTAATTCTGATGCCCTCCTCCTTTCTTCTTGTACTAATTTTTCGATTTTGGTGATCTTAGTGACTAATTTTTCAATTTCTGCCTTCTTTTCATTTTCAAAAGCTTTAGATTTTTCTTCCTTATCCTTTAATTCATTTTTGAGAATTCTTGATTGTTCTTCTTTTTCCTTTAGTTCATTCTGCAACTTAGTAGCTTTCTCCTTTTCTTGCTGATTGATATGCTCAATTTCAGTTATTTGAATTAATAATTTTTCAATTTCTCCTTGTTTTTGAAGTTCATTATTTCTATATTGAATTTCCTTTTCAGTCAATTCTTGTACCAAATCCTTAGTTTTCTCTCTTTCCTGATCAATTATATCTTGATATTCCTTTGCTTTTGACTTGGCTTCTTCAATTTGTTCATTTAATTTTTTGATTTCATCTTCTTTTTCGATTTCAAGGTTCCTTGAATGCTCATCCTTTTGAATTAATTTGTTTTCTAATTCAACTACTGTTTTCTTTTCATTTTCAATTAAAATGATATATTCTTCAATCTTCAAAGATATTTCTTTTATTTGATCATTTAATTTTTGAATTTCGGCTTGTTTTTCTTTCTGTATATCTCTAGATCTTATTTCAGTATCATTTAATTGATTTTCGAATGCTTTTGCCTTTTCCTTTTCTTCTTGAGCCATCTTTTCAATATCATTGATACGAACCAATAATTTTTCTATTTCACTTTGTTTTTTATTAATGAGATCTTCAGATTCAATTTCCTTACTACTTAATTGAACCTTTAAGTTTTGCGATTTTTCCTTCTCCTCATCAATTTTTTTATTAGCTTGTTCAACTAACTTTTTAAGTTCTATATACTTATTATTGGTTTCTTTAGCTTCGTGAGTTAACTTTTCAATTTCCTTATCTTTTTCCAACTCCAAACCTCTTGATTTTTGTTCATTTTCATTTAATTTACTACTTAATTTATCAGTTTTAATTCTCTCTTGTTCAACAAGTATCTCATATTCTTCAATAATCGTTTCATATTCAGCAATTTTACTTTGTATATTATTAATTTGATACTTCAAGTCTTCAATTTCTTTACGTTTTTCAATTTCAAAATCTCTAGACTTTATTTCATTTTCCTTAAGCTGTTTTTCAAGTTGTTCGGATTTGGCTTGTTCTAATCTTACCTTATCTTCATATTCTTTTGTTTTTATATTTACTTTATCAATTTGGTTCACTAACTTATTTATTTCATTTTGCTTTTGAAGTTCATATTCCTTTGATTTTTCTTTTTGATCATTTAAGAGAGTCTCTAATTCCTTGGTCTTCTCACGTTCTATTACAATTAATTTTTCATATTCAATAACTTTGAGCTGAGTTTCTTTAATTTGTTTTTTCAATTCTTCAATTTCTATATTACAAATTCCATTGGATTGTTCCTCCTTTTGTTCTAATTGTTTTTCTAATTTATTGGTTTTTTCTTTTTCTTTTTGAATTAAGGTAACATATTCCTTAGATTTTATTTCAATTTGCTTTATTTGAACAGTTAACTTTTCTATTTCTTTGATTTTTTCTATTTCATAGATAGTTTGTGTATTCTTTAATTTTTTAAGTTTAGCTTCTAATTCCTTACACCTATTTTGTTCATTTTGAAGTAAAGTTTTATAATTAAGTATTTCTTTCTCAGATGAACGTTTTAAATGAGTGTAAGTTTTTCTATCAGCTTTTTGTTTTAACTCTAATTGATTAATAAGATTTTTAATTTCTGCAAATCTTGCTTTATATTGTCTAGATTTATTTTTTTCTTCCTCGTTAATTTTCTTTAATTCTCTAAATTTATTTTGATATCTTTCAAGTTGTTCAGCTAAAAATTTGGTATCAGTTGTTCTTCTATCTATATATCTTGAATTTTGATTATCATTATTATATGATCCATCTTCAATAATGGTTATATATTGAGAATTATCAGACATATAACTTTTATCAGTTAAACTTTTCTCTAATTTATTTGATTTTTCCTTATATAAAACAAGATCTGACTCTAAGTTTGTTTTTTCAATTTCTAATTGTTTTAATTTATTATCTTTTTCTTTATAATTTTTCTTAAGAGTATCAAGTTCTCCTCTTAATCTACGAAGATCATTTTCTCTATTAATGCATTCTTGTTTCATTATTTCTAATTCCTGTTTTGTTTCATCATATTTAGTTTTTTCTTCAATAATGATATTTTCTCTATATCTTGGATTAGTAGAAATTTCATTGAATGCAACATTATTTAAATCGAAATGAACCCCACGAGCTTTATTTTCATTTTCTTTAATTTATATTTAATTTAAAAAATTAATAATATTTATAATTAATAAATTAAAAGAAATAAATAAAATTTTTACAAACAAATAAAAAAAAAAATACAAATAAGAAAAAGAAAAAGAATTTTTTTAAATCTAATTTTTTTTTTTTTTTTTTTTTAATTATCTTTTAATTATTCTTAATTAAATTTATTATATTATATTAATTTACCTTTTAAAACATTCTTTGATTGAGATGATGTTTCACTACTTTCATGACTTGGAGTAGCATAACCTATGAATCTAGAATACCTTCTAGATTTAAAATCTTCATTTTGATAATTTTTATTTGTTCTACTTGGAATAATACTATCATTATCAAGATCTAAATTTTCATCATCATATATATCACTAAAATCAAATTCATTATCACTTTCAATATCTGAAGTTGGAGCATTAGCTAAAGCTTCGAGTTTCTTTAATTTATATTCTAATTTAGAAATATCCAATAAAACTGTTGAGGTATCTGACTCAGAAACAGATAATTTTTCGTATTTTTCTTGATTATTTTCCATTTTTTTAATATATATATTGAAATATTTACTTGATTTTGAATTTTTATAAATTTATGTTGCTTATTGGTTTTTTAATTGAATAATACGTTTAACAATTTTATCTAAAAAATACATTAAAAATTATATTTTATATTTTATACTTTTCACCTTTACAATGTTTTAAAATGTTTTTTTTTTTTTAAAAAAAAAATATATTATTTAAAACGTTTATTTTAAAAAATTATTAAAATATAATTATTAAAATATATATATAGAAATTTGTAATTATTATATATTGAAATTTGTAATTATTGAATTATTTTTTATCTCCTTTAAGTTATGAAATTTATTATTAAAATTTATTAAATTTTTAGAATATATAAAATAATTTTCTTCAATTTAATAGATTTTCCTTGAAATTTAATATTTAATAAATTGATTGTTTCCTAATTAAATTGCGATATTTTTTTTTAAGAATTTATATTTTATTTCATTTTTCAAAGAAAAAAAAAGCGAAATAAAAAATGAAACAAAATATAAATTATACTTATATTTATAACTCTTTAAAAATAAAAAAATAAAATAATAATTTACTATTACTTCTTTACTGATAAGGATAAATTTTCTTTGTATTTTTTAATAATTTGCTAAATTATTTTGATGTTGTACTAATAAGTACTATTATTTTCTGAGTATTTTTATATTATTAAATTGTGTTTTATTTTGTTTAGGGTATTTTATATATATATATATATATATATTTTATTCTTATTTTAAAATATTTTTAATTCTTAATTTTTATCAATAAATCAATTGTCATTTATTTTTAATTTAGCTATATATATTTAAAAAAAAAAAACTGTACAATTTATATTTTTTTTTAAAAAAATTTTTTTAAAAAAAAAAAAAGAAAAGAAAAATAAAAATAAATAAAATAAAAATTTTGTTATTCTACTTTAGTTGCTGTATATATAAATAATTTTTTTATTCTACTTTAGTTGCTGTATATATAAATAATTTTTTTAAAGTATTAAAAATCTATTAAGTATTAAAAATCTATTATTGTTTGATTTAAAATGTTTTTTATAAAATTATAAGTAATAATAAATTTATTTCTGTAATTTACAATAATTAATTCATTTAATCCACCCTTAGAATAATATTTCTTACGACTATAATAACAATAAATTATTTAGCAGAATATTTTATGAAAATATATTTTTTTTTCTTTTTTTTTTTTTAAAAAAAAAAAATAATAATATCAATAATAAATAAATAAATGATATTAAATAAATTATTTAAATAAATAAAGGAATTAATTTAAAAAAAAATAAATGATTGAATGATAAAATTAATAAAAATCTATAAAATAAAAATAATTAAAATTCGAATTAGATTTTATAATTATATATATAATAATTTATAAAAACTAATTAGCATTAATCAATTATATAGTATATAATTTTATTAAAGAATACTGAAAATTATAAAATTTTAGAAAGAAGTTCATTTTCTTTTTTTTTTATATGAATTTAATTTAATATAGTATTATTACAAAAAAAGTAATGAATATTATTAATTATTAATAATATTAATAATTTATCCTTAATTAATAAATTATTATTTAAAAATTCTTTAATAGAATTCTTTCTCTCGAAACTTATTCGTTAAAAAAAATATATATATATATTTGTTTATTATTTTATTATTTTATTTAAAATTTTAATAGGAAAGAATAAATTATTGGTTAATATAATGGAATGCATATATATAAGATTTATTATATCAATTAATATAACTTTATTTTTTCATATTGTTTCATATAACTTTATATAAAGATTTTAACAAAAAGTTATTATAAGAAAAATCTTTATTAACATATAATTATCTATATATTAATAAATATTCATAATAAATAAATCCATTGATTTAAAGTTGATTTAAATAGATTTTTAATTTATAATATCTATTTTTATTTTCATACTTGTAATGAATTGTATATATATCTTAAATATATTATAATTAATATTTATTTATTTATATTGAAAATATATATTGTAATTTAAATCTCTAAATGTATTTGTCAAACCTCGTGTAACTCTAACTTTATTCTAGAGTTAATTTTTATATTGCCACCTAAATAGAAATTTAATATATGAAGTAAGCATTTATAAAATTTTGAATATATTTATATATATATATTTATTTATTTACTTATTTATTTATTTATTTATTTATTTACTTATTTATTTATTTATTTATTTATTTATTTATTTATTTATTTATTTATTGGTATTTTTATATAGAAAGAATGTTTATTTATATAAAAATGTACAAATATATATTAAAATAGGCTAATACAAATAAATAATATATCAATCACAATTATTTTTTAAAAAAAAAAAATTTCAAAATAATTAATAATATTATTAAAAAAAATAAAATGTTTAAATGGGTTTAATGCCATTTAAAATACACTTTCAAAAATTTAAACATTTCTTTTTTTTTTTTTTGCCTTTCAAGATATTATTGATATGAATTATATAATTTTAGTAAAGAATACAAAGAAAAGAAAAAAAAAATGAATTATGAATAAAATGAAATAATGCTATATTGTAATCCTTAAAAATAATTGAGTGGCATCTTACTAACTTTTATTTAATAACAATATATGTTTTACATTTATAGTATTTTATTTTATGCATTATTATAAAAATACATTACTAATATTTTTTATGCATTATTAAAAAATACATTAATAATATTTTTTATGCATTATTAAAAAATACATTAATAATATTTTTTTATGTATAATTATTATAATAATTTTAAATCAAAAGTTTAAACAATATATATATTTAAATGGTTCATTTTATAAATATATATGTTAATGTATATATGATTAATACAAACATGGTTTTTAATTTATTAATGGGGTAGAAATAAAATTTATCAATTAAAAATTAATATTATTTTATTTTATTATAACTGAATTCAATAAAATTATATTGTATTAGTAATTCTAAATTTGACCTATAATGAATTACTTTTTTTTATTATAACTTAACAAAAAATGATATAACCATATTACACATATACAACCTCAATAAAGCAGAATTTAAATTAAAATCGTTACTATCTATAAAAATGAAAAATACATTTTTTTATAACACTCTAATTTGAAAAAAAAAAAAAAAAAAAATTCTAATATTATATTTATTTATATTATTTATTAAGCAATAATAAAAATATTTAAATTTTTTTTTTTTTACATTTTAATTAATTACCATAAAAGTAAATAATTCTGAAGAACTCCATAATTTATTATTTTTTATTATAACTTAACAAAAAATGATATAACCATATTACACATATACAACCTCAATAAAGCAGAATTTAAATTAAAATCGTTACTATCTATAAAAATGAAAAATACATTTTTTTATAACACTCTAATCTGAAAAAAAAAAAAAATCTAATATTATATTTATTTATATTATTTATTAAGCAATAATAAAAATATTCAAAATTTTTTTTTTTTACATTTTAATTAATTACCATAAAAGTAAATAATTCTGAAGAACTCCATAATTTATTAAAAACAATTATTTATAATTAACTTAAAATGTAACCATTTTATATTAAAATTTATAAGAAAATTCATAATAAATTATGAATAAATTATTCTTACTATTGATTATATATAATTATTATATATAATTATTATATATTAAAATTTATAAGAAAATTCATAATAAATTATGAATAAATTATTCTTACTATTGATTATATATAATTATTATATATAATTATTATATATTAAAATTTATAAGAAAATTCATTAAAATTATGAATAAATTATACATATTATAATTTAAATAATATAACTATATATAGGTTTGAAAATTAAAGTTTTTATTTAAATGGTTGAATAATTTAAAAATTTATAATAATATAAAGTTTTTATTTAAATGGTTGCTATAATTTAAAATTTTATTATATTAAAAAATTACTATTAAATAATAAATGGTGGATAGTAAATTAAATAATTTTAAATACATTTTTTAAATATGTCTACTTAAAATTTTTGTATTATTAGGCCTTTTTTTTTTTTTTTTTACATTTTCTAATCCCTTACTCTAATAATTATTTTTTAGCATAGGGATAGTTTTTTTTTTTTTATTTTATATGAATTAGAAAATAAAAAAAAAAAAAAAACAGATTAAATAATAAAATTTTTATATTGTGAAACAAAATGAATAAAATAATAATTTAATTCATATTTTTAATTATAAAGTTTTAGCATTAATATTATTATTTTTCTTTAATAAACACTATACAATAAATAAATTACAAAATTGAATAAATAATATATATATATATTAAAATTTGAAATATTATTTAAAAAATTTAAATAAATTTATATTTTTATAAATAATATTTATTCTAATACTTTAAATATATTTAATTTATAAAAATATATATTTATAATATATAAATAATGGTAATTTTATAATTTTAATTCTTGACTGATTTTAATTTTTATATTCAAATAAAAATAGGTATAATTAAAAATTAAAATTATCTCTTTTTAATAGTAAATGCTCAAGTCACAAATATAAAATATTTGTAATTATTTATTATTATTATTTAATTTTTTTAGTAAAATATTTTTTGTCGTATAATATTTTAAATAAAAATCTTCATTTTAAAGAATGAAATTAAATATTATTTATTGCATAATAATATAAGTTTATATTTGAACTATTCATATTTTAAATAAATAGAATTTTATTTAGTATATTCATAGAATTAATATTAATTATAATTTAATTTGATTACTCAAATTCTATAAAAATATATATATAAATATATATACAATTTTTTTTTTCATGGTTATTTTATTTTTTATTATTTTTTTTTTCAGTTCATAAAAAAAAAAAAAAAATGGTTATTTTATTATTTAATGTTGTTACAGATAATATAAATAAATGAATTATTATATAAAATTTATAAACTTAAAATAAAAGTTTAATATGTAAATTATGGATTAATTCTAAATATTAAAGTTTAAAAATAATTTATTATATATGAATAATTAAAATTATCAAAAAGGTTAATTAAATTAATACCCTTTATTAAATTGGATTTGGTATTAATATATTTATTTTAAATATTTATCTAGGGTTAAATTTTTACCTTATTTATATAGATTAATAAAATATTTTAATAATACCTTTTTAAAGAAAAGTCTTTTTCTATTTAAATTTTTTTATGTAATAACAAAATAACAAATAAAGTGTAGTTTATTTATTTACTTTTAACAATATTAATAAAAACATTATTAAACTCAATATTATTTATTCATTTATATTGATTAATAATGTGTCTTTATAAATTGAAATATTATTTAAACAAATAATAAAATAAAATGTTAATAATAAACTACGAAATAAAATAAAAAAAATAAAAAATAAACAAAAGTAATATAAAAGAGCAGATTATTAATAAAAATAAATTAAACCAAAATATAGACTTAAATGTATACTTGATGTATATTATTAACGATTTAATTTATCCAAAAAAAAAAAAAAAAAAAAAAAAGAAAAAAAAAACCTATGCTTTTAAATATAATAAATATAATAAAATTATATGAATATAATTATATTATCTTTTATAGCTGAATTGTTAGTAAAAAATATTAACATAGTTAAAGAAATCATTATATGGTAGTAAACCTTTCTTATTTTTATTTTTATTTTTTTTTTTTTTGAAAAAATAAAATAAAATAAAATAAAATAAAAATAAAATAAAAATAAAATAATAATCTTTATATAGTATTAATTTATACTATTGATTGGGTTTATAAAATTTTCATGTCATTCAAAATTTCATGGCAATTAAATATTTGAAAAAATTTATTTAATAAAAAATTTAATATTTGATAAAATTTATTTTATCCATTTTTTAATTAAACCAAAAAAAAAAAAAAAAAAAAAAAAAAATTACAAAGGAATTACTAGTATTTGGGCATATATCATGTGTCCATGTAGATATATAATCTACTTAAGTGATGTTATATAATATTCTATTAAATTATAATTTTTTTGTTCATGTTTATGTATTTTGCCAAGGAAGCTAATACGTATCTCATTGGGTTAGGTTATTTTGGCTTCACTTCAAAGGGAAGTTAGGAATTAGAGAAGCCCTTCGAGAAAAAGCATACAAGAAAAGTATTATCAATAATATGCATGCCAGAGTGCTAATGCTGAATACTCAGTAAGGCCGTCCACTAGGGACATTATCTGCCTAATTGAAAGGATACAAAAGTGCTCTGACCACTTCAATTATATATATATATATATTTTTTTTTTTATTATATTTAAAATGATTCTACTAAACTAATATAAATATAAATAAATAAATATATATATATATATATATATATATATATTTTTTTTTCATAATATTTGAAACGATTTTATTAAACTAAAATATATTAAAGAAGTAATAAAAATATTTATTGTATATGTAAAATATATAATATATGTTAAATGTAGCAGTTATGACATTGCACATTAAATTACATTTTGTAAATGTTAAATATTTTTATTTGATAGCATTTATGCCTTGTAAGGTTAAATGCTATCAATAATGCTAAACTATTATAGTTTATATTTTGAAATGTTAACAATAATCATTGAAGCTATATATATATGTATATATATATTTTTTTTTTAACGGAAGCAAACTTGTTTTATCTTTATTAATTAAATATTTGATAAAATACATGTAATAAAAAGAAAAAAAAAAGATAAAAAAATAAATAAATAAATAAAAAAAAAAAAAAAAAAAACACACAAAATAAAATAAAATAAAATAATGGTATAATGTATTCTAGTTTCATTTAATTAATATCTGTAAGACTTCACAAGGGCATTATTATACTGTAGTATAATAATTATTTTTGACTTCACCATGTTAATCATAATTTTAAGATACGAAATTATGATCTTCATTGATTGCGCTAGTCCTGCTGGCCTGTCTTACTGTTTCTTCAGCA
The DNA here is from genome assembly GCA_016946835.1 of Neocallimastix lanati (nom. inval.). Classification (NCBI taxonomy): domain Eukaryota; kingdom Fungi; phylum Neocallimastigomycota; class Neocallimastigomycetes; order Neocallimastigales; family Neocallimastigaceae; genus Neocallimastix; species Neocallimastix lanati (nom. inval.). Next base: position 54,211 of record JACVTC010000219.1, on the reverse strand, counting down.
TTGACGATCTTAGTAGTAGTAATACAATTCGATTTGAACCTATTGAACAAAGACCATTACTGGCCAATTACAATAGGTATAATCGATTGAAGAAGAGCCGCAGTAACCACCTAGATTTGTTTGAACCAGGTAGAGGAGAATAATAAATTACTTTACTAATAACAGAGGATTGAAAAACTTTTTTTCTTGTATGCAATAGGAATAAGTTTATTTGAGAAGAAACGTGTAAATGAAAGAAAGGGATTTTCTAACTTTAAAATGCATGCGAGATATAATGTATTCTAATAAAAAGATCATCTGAAAAAGGAATACCAAGATAAATATAACTAGAAACTTTAGGAACAGCATTCATTCCTAAATAGAAGGTTGGGTCTCTATAGTTTGGAGAAGATTGGAAGTTCATTGGTTTTATAACCATAGTTGCACATTTTTCAATATCAAAAGTCATTTCATTTAAATTAGTCCATTTATGTACCTTTTTTTAATAATTTTTCTAAATTTTTTGCACTTGGAGCAATGAGAACAACATCATCAGCAAAGAGTCCACCACAACACTTTTTTTTTCCAATATTAACACCATACTTTTCACAATCATTTAATATATCATTGATGAATAAATTGAATAAGATTGAGATAATGGTCAATGTTGACGAACACCTCTTTTAATAGGAAATTCATTTGATAACATTGAAGCAAATCGAGCACGTGTTTTAGATGAAGTATATAAATTACAAAGAAAATCAAAACGTTTACCATGGACTCCATAATGATATAATTTAGTAAGAATGTTAAAAAAAAAAGGCTTATGATTCAGTTCCTATTTTTAAGATCTAAAAAGGCTAAATATGTGAATTTTCCTTGAAATTTTCTTCTTTGGTAAATTTCTTTAACGGAAATGAATAAACTAATGCATTCTTCACGGTTGCGAAAACCAAATTGTTCAGGTCTTATGAAATTGTGTGAGAGTGTGTAAGTAGATATTTTATCTGTTATAATTTTTGAAATGATTTTCAGTCCAACATTAATGAGAGAAATACCTCGATAATTACTACAATCTGATTAGGTCACCTTTCTTAGGGATTGATACAATAGAAAGCTGAGTTCCATTTTTTAGGAAAGGATCCATTCCAATATTTTATTAAATATCAATTTAAGACACTTTCCAGCGGTAGGAATGTATTTCTAGTAATTCTTCATTGTAAAAAAGAACTTTGTAGAATTCAATCGGTATACCATCGGGACCTGGTGCTTTGTTGTTTTTCATTGATGAAATAGTTTTTTTTAATATCTTCAATCGTAATAGACCGTTGGTAAAGGATCTAAGACTTTTTTTTTTTTTTTTTTTTTTTTTTTTTTTTTTTTTTTTTTTTTTAGACTAGGAATAAACTTTATTTAATAATATTTTTTTAAAAAATACATGAAGTTTAAATACATGAAATTTTTTTTTTTATATTAATATTAAAAAACTACGTTATGAGATTCGAGGACGAAATGGCCTCTAACTCTTCCCATTCATCGAAGATAACTCCATGTGGATGAAAATTATCATTCGAATCTGTATCAGAATTTCTTCTTTGCCTTATCGTTACGACGTCGACGCTCTTGACAACGGTAGGTCTAACACTATACAAATCGATCATGGTGTAAAAATCTCCAATCACAATAGGCATAACGTTAGTAAGGAATTCCGCAAGCCCCACAAAATATGAAATCGGGAAAGAAGACTCGTTCAAAGGTGATTGAAAAATATTATTAATAAATCGCCTTCTTTCCCCCGAGCCGATCTTTAAGATTTCAAATACTGCGGATCTAAGACTAATATTCCTTAAAGTATGATTTTTTTTTAATATCGTCAATCGTAATAGGACCGTTGATATTCCAAGTAGAGGATCTAAGACTAATATTCCTTAAAGTATGATTCCAGAAGTTACGATTAAGGCTGTGACCTGAGGGGTTAGAAGCTAGATCTTTATAATATTCAGCCCATCTGTCTTTTTGCTGGGTAGAATTTTTTTTTTTTTTTTTTTTTTTTTTTTTTAGACAGGGAAGAGAATACACTTCCAAAAACTTTATTAAATTTTATTTTAAAAAATACATGTAGGTGAAAAATTACGACACGCAGTATTCCCATTTGGTCCCCCACCATAGTACTGACTGCGCCATCACTAGCTTAACTTCGGAGATCGGACGGGATCCGGTGTTTTCTAGTGTGTATGGCCGTAACCTGCTGGGTAGAAGAGATAATATCTTGACCAAATTTAGATTTAATGCAGTTATGTAAATTTTGAAAAACAAAAACAAAAACAAAAATAAAAACAAATAATAATAATAATAAATAAATAAATAAATAAATAAATAAATAAATAAATAAATAAATAAATAAATAAATAAATAAATAAATAAATAAATAAATAAATAAATAAATAAATAAATAAATAAATAAATAAATAAATAAATAAATAAATAAATAAATAAATAAATAAATAAATAAATAAATAAATAAATAAATAAATAAAAATACCAAATAGAGAGTAACAAAAATAATTATTTTTTATATTAGAAAGAAAATACTTTAAAGATAGTATTATTATTATTATTATTATTCTATATTTTTTATTTTTTTATTTATTTTATTTTAAATTTAAATATTTAATCTTATAGAACTTTTCTTTATTCATTTTTATTCTTTTTTTATACAATAATTTAATTGTATATACTTTTTTTTTTTATTTATTTTATTATAATTAATAACAGTTTATTATAAACTGCTTTATTAAAAATATGTATATCAATAATTTTTTTTAAAAAAATTTTTTTTTTTATTTTTATGATGATGAAGTTTAACCAACTTCTATGGTTCATAATAAATACTATGCTACAAAACATGATAATGATAAAATTTTAATATTTTATTAAAATTATGAAATAATTTTATTATGAATATATATATATATATTTTTTTGTAGCGGTTGTGTTACGGAATCGACTTTCTATTCCTTAGTAGCTCTTCACTCGAAAAGAAGAGAATGATAATATAATTATGATAGAATCATATCAGTGATTACTATTATTATTATTACTATCTTTTATTTTCCTATGAATACTTTTAGAAATTTATTACGATTATACTGGCTGTATTGCATTAAATAATTATAAATATATAGAAATTGCATTGTTAAATGTGTACAGAGTTCTATTTCAAATTGAATTTGAAAATTTACATTATCAATCTCAATAATGAATGATTATTTTTTATCTTTTTTTTTTTTTTTTTTAACGGCAGCAAACTTGTTTCAGGTTATTTTTTAATTTTACCGCTGATTTCATTAACCATATAATAACTACTACTATTGTGAAGAAAAAAACTAATAATTTCTAATTTTATTATACTTTCAATCTTATTAGAATAACTTAATTATATTTCTATTTTTTTAAATTTTTTATTTTATCCTATTTTTACTATATTTTACTACCATTATTGATTAATATTTTTTATTCATTTTTTACTCAATAAGCTTTTTAATACTTTTTATTTAATGAAAGTAAGTTTTTGAAATTTTTTATTTAATGAAAGTAAGAGTTAAACCAGTTATTTATTGTAACTCTAATTGCAAATGCAATTATGACTATTATTATAATTTATCATTGATTATTAATAAAAAAAATATACTTTTATTTACTTTAACACTAATTAAATAATTATTATTTTATTGTAAAAATCATTTTTTTATAAAAATAAAATTTATAAGATTGATTAATTTGAACGCAATTCTAAACTATTTCGTTTATATACATATATATTTATATATATTTCATTTTTTTTTATTAATATAATTCAAAATATCTTTTGTAAAAATTTACATTTTTTCTCTCATTATTATCTTTCCTTATAATTTAGTAATACATTAAGATTTTCTGTATATATTTATCTTTTATTATTATCTTTTGCTATTCTAACCTTAGTTTACATAAAATTTTCTGTATAACTTATCAATAAACATGACTTTTTACTTTCATAAATGAAACTTTTATATTTAATTTTATTTATTATTTATTTTACTATTTTTTATAGATAATATTATTAAACATGTAATATATTATTATTTATATTAACATATTTTATAGGTAATATATCGCACAAAATAATATAAATATTTTCATATTAATATTATTTTTTATTTACTATATATTTTTAACCTATTTTTAACCTATTCTATCCCACCACCATCCCCATTCAATAAATACTCTAATTGTATTTATTATCTAACGAATTTCTTATCTTTTTCTATTCTAAATATACATTTTATCATATCATTATCTAGTATTAAATTTTATATATAAATTTATATATATTTAAAACATTTTAGAATAATTAAAATACAAACTGTTTAAATACATAGATTTTTCAATACATGGAGTTTAATTTACAATGCACTTCAGTATTTCACTTTTTTTCTTTTTCGTAGTTTTTTTTTAGAAACTATAGTATAATTTTATATATAATAATATATATACATAAAATAATTTCAGTTTCCAATTCAAATTTTTCTTATTTATACTTACCTATTACAAAAAATTAATAAAATAACTTCAAAAAAAAAAAAAAAAAAAAAACATAATGTGAATAAAGAAATTTAAAAAGGTAAAAAAAAAAAAAATCAAAATGTGAAAAAAAAAAGTAGATCCAAATTTTTATATTAACAAGTCTCGATTAAAAACTTATAAGGGCAGCAAATTCCATTTCTATAAAATTAGAAATTTTAATTAATAACTTCCTTTTTTACAGAATTATATATATCTTATTATTACCTAAGATATTTGATCTTCTATTTATACATTTAAATTTTTTATAATGGAATATAATTCTTTTTATTTCTCATATATTTGATTTACCCTACTCTAATTATTATATATAACATATACACAGGTATATTCAATATTTAAATAACAAATTTATTATGTCCAACTTCCTTTTTTCCTGATTCCTTTGGCACTTTAGTCCAGTATACACCATAATTTCTTCATTTCATAGTAGACTAGACACATGTAGAAATCTTAATTTATTATTCTTTAAAATTAGACAAGTAAACTTTTCCACAATTAACAGCTTGACCAAACAAATTTATTCTTTTAAAATAAGACAAGTAGACTTTTCAACTTTTCAACAATCAACTGCTTGACCATAAAAAAACATAATATCGGCTCTCTACTTTATGAATTATAATTCTACAATATAATATTTATCACTTTTTTTCAAAATTTATATACTGCAATATACTTAAAACTATTTTCAATTTGGCATTTATAATATGGACTTTCTCATTCGTCTTCCTTTGAATTTCTTTATAATTTTATTATATCTTCACCCGTTCTAATAGTATCCAAGTAGATTCATCTATTTTCGAAATCAACGGCCCGACAAAACAAAACAATTATATCGGCTCTCTATTTTATGATTTATAATTCTACAATATAATATTTATCTCATTTTTCAAAATTTATATACTGCAATATACTTAAACTATTTTCAAATTAGCATTTAGAATATGGACTTCCTTTCGCCTCTCTTCAATTCATAGACTTCTTTATACATTCTAATAATAGCAATGTGGAATAATTTTCTTTAAAATCAACGGCTAACCAAACAGAACATAATATTGGCTCTCTACTTTATGTATAATTCTACAATATAATATTTATCACATTTTTTTTCAAAATTTATACTGTAATATACTTAAATCTATTTGAAAAAAAAAGCATTTAGAGTATGGACTTCCTTTGGCCTCTCTTCATTTCATAGACTTCTTTATACATATCCATCTTCAACAAGTAGACTTTTCCAACTTTTCAACAATCAACAGCTTGACCAAATAAAACAAAATATCGGCTCTCTATTTTATATTTTATATTTCTACAATAACATTCACTTTTTTTTACTAAAATTATATTAACTTCATTATACTTAATTCTATTTTCAAATCTCCGTCTATTAATATGGACGTTATTCTTATTTCTTCATTTTATAGATATCTTCATCAGTTCTAATAATAGCTTAGTAGATTCATCTAGCGGTTGACCATATAAAACAATATAATATGGGCTTTCTATTTTATATTTTATAATCATACAACATAACACTGAACTCTTTTTCAAATTTTATATTTGAAATATACTTATTTTCAAATTGACCTTCAGAATAAGAACTTTTCTATTTTTCTACTTTCTAACGTATTTCTTAAAAATTTCTTGATAACCTCTTCAGTTCCAAAAAAGAAAATAATACCAATCTAAACATACTTCTTTAACGTCGAATTTACGGACCAAAGCGGCTTATACTTTTTTTCATCATAACTAATATTATTATATATATTTATAAATTTTAAGACTTTGACTATATTTCTCAAAAAATTAAAAATAAATAAAATTTTTTTATAATTGAATTCATCAAAAAATTCTCAAATATTTTTTTTTCTTCTTTATATTATCGTTTTTTCTATTATCTTCTAAATCTTCACCGAATATTACACTATCATTTTTTATTTAAAATAAAAATTATATATTACTATATTATCCCATCTTATTAAATAAATTATACATTTTAGTTACCTTTTGCAATTTTAAATTTTTCTTTTTTTTATATACCTAATTCCGAGCTAAGACCTTAGGTACTTTTTTCCGTGGCTCTTTCTCCTTTTTATACACTTTAGCAATTACATCTTATTTACATTTTACTTCTTACATTTTACAAATAATTTTACATTTTCTAATATTCTAATACTTTACATTTATGCTTAATTTTTCTTTTTTTTAAATTTTACATGTTTTATCAATTTACATATTTCCTAAAAATTAAAATTTGTTAATACTATATACAATTATTTTCAAATTATAAATTATATTTAACTTACCTTTTTTATTCTTCTAGTGTTTAATTTTTATATTTTTCTTTAATTCAATTTTTATATTTTTTTCTATTTTTCAAAAATGTATTCTTTAAATATTTTTTTTTATTTTTTAATTATTAAATAATAATATTATATACTTTAAATTTTCAAAACACATTAAATAATAAAAGAATATATTGAATTTAAACCGTTGAAAATAACTGATAAAATAAATAATTAATTATTACTGAATAATATATTGACACATAATATTTAAATAATTATAATTAATAAGTGTATAATAAAATATCTAATAAATGTATTTTCTATTTATATACTCATATTGAATTAAATTAATATATCATTATTTTTTGTCTATCATTTTTAATTATTTTAATTGATTATGAAATAATAAAACCTGTTTAAATATTCCTCAATTAAAAAAAAATCAAATTGAATATATTAAATACAGAACCTTTAATTTATATACTTTCTTTTAAAAAAAATAATTGAAATATATTAAATTATATATTTTATCTTCTTTTTCTTCTTTCTTCCTTTTTTTACTTTTTTTAAAATAATTGAAATATATTAAATTATATATTTTATCTTCTTTTTCTTCTTTCTTCCTTTTTTTACTTTTTTTCTTCTTTCTTTTTTTTACTTTTTTTTTTTTTTTTTTTTTTTTACTTTTTTTCTTCTTTTTTTTCTTTTTTTCTTTTTCTTTTTTTTTTTTTTCTTTTTTAATTCTTCTTTATTAATTCTTCTTTCTTAATTCTTCTTTTTTAATTCTTCTTTCTTTTTTTCTTTCAATATATTTCAATTTTTTAAAATTATAAAAATTTCTCCAAAAAGTGTTCTGCATTTCAACGGATATATATAAAAAAAAATATGTACTATACAATACACTATATCATTTTCTAAACGATACTACTGTACTATACATTACACTTTCATTTTTTTTTTAAACAACATTAATATTTTCACCTCTCATATATTCTTTTTCTTTATACTTCTAATTGTTATTTTATCATTAAAAATTGAATAATACTATAAAACTTCCTGTATTATTAACAAAATTTACGAAATTATTTCTCTTTTTATACTTTTTTTTTTTTTTAAAAAAAAATAAAACACCATAAATTAAAGAAGTCTATTCTATTATAATAAAAAAGTTTAATCATTTGTCAAAATAAAAATTAAATAATTAAAGAGTAGTCAATAAAAAAAGCCCAATTTTTAAATAATATATTATTATATATTCCAAAAATAGTAATATTCCATAGAGAATATTAGTGTAAGGAGTATTTAGATATGCAAAAAATATATTAATTAATATTAATAAATATATAGTAATATATTGGATGTATCTGTTGAACCGAAAATTATAACTTTATTTAATATAATTTTTATTATTCATTATGCTAATTTAGTAGATTTTGAAAATGATTCAATATATTATTTTAATAAATTTCAATTCTTGTCATTCATATGACCATATCATTATAGTATAATGTATATTAAAATTTAATTATAATATATTAATAAATTAATAAGAAAATTTAGTTTATAATTTGAATTAATTAAAATAATCTGAATTTTCTTTTTATTTTATAGAAATAAAATTCAGATTATTTTAATTAATTTAAACTTGGAATAATGTAATACTATCGAATATTATAACAAAAATTATAAAATATTATAGGTGATAAAGAATTATTAATAATACAGGAATGATAAAATATTATAGGTGATAAAGAATTATTAATAATACAGGAATGATATGTCATATGCATCAAATGTAATATTGTTTAAATTATGAAGGCATTTATATAAAATTTATAAAGAAATTATTTCTATTAATATTTTTTTAAAATTTTTTTTAAATATATATATATATTTTTTTTTTAAAATTTTTTTTAAATATATATATATATTTTTTTTTTAAAATTTTTTTTAAATATATATATATATTTTTTTTTTAAAAAAATAACAAAGGTATTATACCCTATAAATAAAATATTATAAAAATATTTTATCATATTTTATTATTTTTATTATTTTTATTATTATTAACTGAAATATATATAAATATAAAAAAAATTAGGTGAAATTTAGTAGGTAATTAATAATTTATTTCAATAATAAAATACTATTTAAAAAAAAAATTCATGAGACAGATAAAGTCAATAGAAGCTTTAATAAAATTTTTAAAGTTTCAAAAAAAAATAAAACAAAACTTTAATTTTAATTACATAAAAATTTTATTGGTTATCGATTAAATGTATTAATAAAAAGTACAAATTTTTAATTTTAATTACATAAAAATTTTATTGGTTATCGATTAAATGTATTAATAAAAAGTACAAATTTTATTTTATTTAAAATTTCTTTTTTAATTACATAAAAATTTTATTGGTTATCGATTAAATGTATTAATAAAAAGTACAAATTTTATTTTATTTAAAATTTCTTTTTTCTATAAAGTACAGATTTTATTATATATAAAAATTAATATTTATTATATAAAAGTCATATCATCTAGTTGGCTGTTCTAATAGTAAATTCTGATAGATATTGAAATAGACATCTAGTTGGCTGTTCTAATAGTAAATTCTGATAGATATTGAAATAGACATCTAGTTGGCTGTTCTAATAGTAAATTCTGATAGATATTGAAATAGAAAGAAACAAATAAGAAATTAAAAATCCATTTATCATTATAAACAAATTTAACTGCACATAATAAATACATTGAATATTGTATTATAAAAAATATATATATAATATTTTATTTAATAAATATAAATAAAAATGTATTTTAATTAAAATTTAATTAAAATAATTTTGAAAGAGAATATTAAATAAATGAACTTTATTAGAAATATTATTATTAAAATATTAAAATCCTCAATTTTTAGATAATAAATAAATGAACATTTGAACTTTTATTATTTTATCAATAAAATAATAGAGTTTCCCTTATGATATTTTAAATAATAGATATTTATTAAAGTATATTAATTTGAAAATTTGATATTAAACATAAAGAAAAAAATTTTTTTTAAAAAAAATATATATATATATATTTTTTATTTTTTATTTTCAATGTGTATTCTATTATGATAAAAAATTATTACTTTCTAAGTCATAGATGGCCATTTATCATTACTTTCATAAAGAAAAAAATTTTTTTTAAAAAAAATATATATATATATATTTTTTATTTTTTATTTTCAATGTGTATTCTATTATGATAAAAAATTATTACTTTCTAAGTCATAGATGACCATTTATCATTACTTTCCAAGTCATAGATTGCCATTTATCATTAAAGTTAAAAAAACATTTACAATAAGCCATTCTTTATTTATTGAGCATAAGAAATGTATGGCTTTTGAAGATGGGTAATATTTATTCCAAGAAAAACCTTTTATGAGCAATAAGGTGACTCTTTCTCAATGGTAGAAACCAGAGTTGAATATTATACGGCATATTTTAAAGCTTGATTAAAATTTATTATTTATTATTTATTATTTATTATTTATTATTTATTATTTATTATTTATTATTTATTATTTATTATTTATTATTTATTTATTATTTATTATTTATTATTTATTATTTATTATTTATTATTTATTATTTATTATTTATTATTTATTATTTATTATTATTTATTATTTATTATTTATTATTTATTATTTATTATTTATTATTTATTATTTATTATTTATTATTTATTATTTATTATTTATTATTTATTATTTATTATTTATTATTTATTATTATTATTATTTATTATTATTATTTATTATTTATTATTTATTATTTATTATTTATTATTTATTATTTATTATTTATTATTTATTTATTATTTATTATTTATTATTTATTATTTATTATTTATTATTTATTATTTATTATTTATTATTTATTATTTATTATTTATTATTTATTATTTATTTATTATTTATTATTTATTATTTATTTATTATTTATTGTTTATAATAGTATTTTTATCACAATTACCTAATATTATTCTATTCTTATTTTAAATCTGCTTCCAAAGAAAATATAAGTATGGGTATTACCATCATATTATTTTATTGTTTATTATTTATTATTTTTTTGTATTAAAAGTATTTTGTAAAAATTTCTTATAAAGATTTTATAATAATTTCTTTAAATAAAATAAATACAATATATATATAGACATTTAAATATATTTTATAGAGTAAATAAATTTTTAGTTCATTGTGATAAATTAACAAATATTTTATAAACAAATATAATAAAACTTTATGTAAATAAACAAATATTTTTATAATTTTGTATAAATATTATAGACTAATATTAATTTATAGAAAATAATACAGAATATTCAAATAAATTAAAAATTTTTTATTCTGTAATATTTTTTATAAATTAAAATTTATTTTTAATTCAAATACTTTGCCTTTTTAATACTATAATAGAATAATATAATAATAATAATAATAATAATAATAATAATAATAATAATAATAATAATAATAATATTGAAATAACTATAGTATGTTTTATATAATGTATTTGGTAAAAGGTTTTTAAAATTGGACAGAATAATAATTATTTATAAAATTATTATTAAATATAAAATATTTAGGATTTAATAGTATTTCTATAATTTATATATATATACTTATTCTTTATATATAATATATATATTAATAATATTTTTATTTATTATATAATTAATAATTTATTATTTATTAATATTACTTATAAATATTAATGATATTTATTAAAATTTATTATATATTATTATTACATATATCAAATAAATATATATATATATATAAATATAATTTTTTTTTTTATTTAATATTTAATAATAAATAAAAGCAATTGAAATATCATAAAATAATACTATGTATATAATATAATAATTAAATATATTATTGTATAAAGTATTTATATTATATATATATATATATTTTTTTTTAATTTTTTAAATATCTAGTTGTACATGTTAATACATATTTAACTTAATATTTCGCAATTTTTAAGATATTCTATACAATTATAAAAATATAAATAATTATTATTTCTTTTTGAAATAATAATTCTATTAAAAAAGAATTATAAAAAGTTATTTTTTATAAAAAATTATTTTTACAATTGAATATTAATAAATTATATATATAAAAAAAGAATATTTAATATTTATTAAATTATTATTTATTATTAGAAGTAATTACGCCACATTGCAAAATATATGATTGCGAAACACACTAGATTCCTTTTATCTGTCACTCGGCATACATATAATGATGCAATATATATATTATCATAAACATAGTTGTTTTTTTTGTATATTATATAAGATATTTTTGTATAACTTATAAATCTTTACAATTAGATTGTTCTAATGTTTATTATTTCGAAAAAGAAGTATTCAGGAATTTTCGCTGATAAACTAAAAAACCGACTTTATACATAAAGTATATGAACTTGACTAATATAAAAAAAAAAAAAGAAAAAAAAAAACTAATTACAAAATATTTTTATATATGATTTTGTATAAGTATCCGGAAGAATTAAAAAAAAAAAAAAAAAAAAAAAAAAAGGTAGATAAAATGAAAAATGAATTACTGACTGGTAAAGTTCCTCTGGAAAAATTGGTTAGGCGTTTATTCAATGGATCAAGATATTTAAATAAATCCTCTTACGTGTTGTTACTTGTAAATAATCCTAAAAGTAGGTGAAAAAAATTTGACTATGTTATTATAAAATCTACAAATTTTTCCTTAGAGTAAAGATTCATATTTATTTGGTGATAAATTTATGTCTTTAAGATTTATACAATAATTTAAAGGAAAAAAAAAAAAAAAAAAAAAAAAAGTCTTAAAGATAAAAATATTATTGTATCAAAGTTAAATTATAATTATTATATCATTATGTAAGAAAGGTTTAAAATTTTTATTAAACTATAATTTAATTTATTTATATCTTATGGTATATTATATATAGGATGTTTTATAAAAAAAAATATTACAACCATAATTATATAAAATATATATTATATAATATATATAAAAAAAAGAAAAATAGATATATATCTTATTAATAATCATTTTATTTATTATATAATTAATAATTTATTATATTTCCTAATAATTAAATTTTATTATTGCATATATTAAATATAATATACATATATATAGATATATATAGACATATTTTTATTTATTAATATATTAAGATCTTTATGAATATGTAATATTATAAAATTTCTTTTATTTATTGATTTATTTTTTTTTTATTTTTATTTTTTTTTTTTAAAAAAGTTTTATTAATAATTTTATTATTTTTATTTTTTCTTTAAATAATTATTATTTATTAAGTAATAAGTATTTATCTACTTAATTTTTTTAATTAAATTTTTTTTAATTATCAATTTTTTTATTTTCCATTAGTTATTAATATATTACATTAAAAATAATATTTAAAAGTCATTATAAGTTTTATATTAATAATTTATTATTATTATTATTATTACATTTATTTTATTTTATTTTACTTTTTTATTTTTTTATTTTTTTATTTTTTATTTTTTTATTTTTTTATTTTTTATTTTTTTTTTTTATTTTTTATTTTTTTTTTTTTATTAGTCGTTTTTTTTTTTTATTATGGTTAAAAACAAAAATTTAAAAAGCTTTTACCATAAAAAAATTTTTTTTATTTCCATTGTCATTAATATATTTATTATTAGTATATGTTGTTATGTTTTAATTATAAGCATAATAAAATAATAATAGATATGTTTTAATTAGATAATCATTAATTTATTTAGTTGTCAATATTAAATTTTTTTTTTTTGATTATTATTATGATGATGATGATGATTATGATGATGATGATTAATATTATTAAAATAATGTTATTATTTTTCAATTATAAAGATTATAAAATAATAAAAATATTTTAGGCCATTAGATAGATAATTTAATTATAAATAATATTTTTTTTTTTTTTTTTTTTTTTTTTGATCATTATTATTATTATTATTATTAAAAATATATACATTATTATATTATTTTTAAATGGTTGGAATATTATTATAGTTATATTCATAATCGTTATCATAGGATTCTATACTACTATTACGATCACAGAGTTTTAGAAGGGAACGTGAACGATTAATTTCTTCATTATATACTTTACGTTCAGCTATTACAAGTTCAAATGGAAGATCCATCTTCAAGTTATCATAGTATGGGCCTACATGAGGTTGAATATATTCACTGGTTTCTTTAACTTTTTCTTCAGATTGATCATCTTCTTCTAAAAATTGGAAGTAAAAGTCTTTTACTTCTTCCTTTTTATTTTTATTATTTTCAGTGAATTTTTCTGATTGTGATTTTCTTTTTTCATTTGAAGATTTCGAATCTTCCTTTCCCTCTTTATTTTTATCGCCCACAGTAGTGGTAAGGTTACTAAATTCTTGATTCATCTTAGGACTAGTCGGAGGTGATGGGAATGAAAATAAAACAGATTTCCTTTCTTCTTTCAATATATTCAACATATAATCATAACCTAAAGATTTGGCATAATCCATAGGAGAAACACCTGCCTTATTTTTTAGATTCATATCAGCATCATGAGAACGTAATAATTTAACAATATGAATATCATTGACATCAATGGCATAGTAGAGAGCAGTATTACCCAAGGTATCCTGATAGTCGATAGGAATAGAATGTTGAAGTAGTATTTTGACGGAATCTTTACGATGTAATTTAGTTGCTAAAATAAGGGCATTTTCTTTTCCATTAGGATTAACACTATGAATAGCTTCTGGATCCCTTTGGAGAAGGGTTTCAATCATTAAAGGTTCTATCATGGCACTCAATAAAAATAAATTATTACCAGTATATTCATCATAATAGTCATAATCGAAGGTTAAATGATTTTTCATGTCATCTAAAATACCTTTTGGTAAATTATACTTGAGGGCAAGAGAGTATGCATTTTCACCAAATTTATTTTTTGCAGATAAATCAACTTTTTCGCTACAGTTTAATACAAAGTGAAGCGTTTGAATATCACCAACAATAATTAAGAGCATTAATGGAGTATTACCGTAGTCATCCATTGGTAAATTAAAATCAAATCCTCTATAAATAAAATGGGTTAACATATAAATATAGGTTTGATAAGAGGAAGCGGAAGAATTAACACAGGTAGAAATTAGAGAATCACGGTAACTGGAATGAGAAGAGTAACGAGGGGGATTATAATAAGAAAAAGAAGAGGATTTACTATAGACTGAAGAAGCATTATCACTGAAAAAAGTATCCGTTGAAATAGTACTACAAGTTTCTCCATCTTCTTCTTCTTCTTCATCTTCCGGCCAATACAACTTTTTTAGGGTAACGGAAAGAACTGATTCATGCTTACTATTATGATATTCATAGTCACATTTGTTCAATTGATTCAATTCAAATAATTCGGTTTTTCTACCTTTTTCAGCAAGGTACATAGCAGCTGTCCATTCTTTTTGGTCAGTTAAATTTACATCTATATTTGGATGTTGAGTTAAATACTGAATAGATTCAAAGTAATTATTTTTACAACAATAAATTAAGACAGTTTCATGATTTTTATTAAAATGATTAACATCAATATCTGTTTTCAATAATTCCTTTAATGCTATGACATTACGTGCAGAGTGAAATAAAGCATTGTGACCTTGATTATCTTCTTCATTCAAACAACTATAATCATCATTATTATTACTGAAATTGTTTTCTTGATTTTTTGAGTCATCATCCTTATAATCATTTTTCGTATTATTTTCAATATCTTTTAAATTTTCATTATTTGCACTATTATCTTGATCTTTATTATCATCTACATTATCATTTTTACTATTATTATTTTCAATTTTTTTTTGATTTGTATTATCACTTACATCATCAACATTTTTACTATTATTAATTTCATTATTATTATCGTTATCTTTTTTATCATCACTATGAGGGACTGGAGTTGTAGTTGAAATAAGTTTTTTTAATACAAATAATAAATTTGGATTTTTTGAGGCATGCATTAGAGCTGTCATACCATGAGAATCGCGTACATGAGGATTAATGTCAAGAGTTAAAAGCCATTCTAAAGTTTCTCTTCTTCCTAATTTACAAGCTTCAATAAGAATTTCACTATTAAGAAAAACTGAATGTACTCTATTGAAATAAGGGAGATTTAACATTGTTTGAATAAAACTTAATGATGGATTGGTATAAAGTATTATAAAGTTGAGATGCTTCACAAAACTTTGAACAGTTTTTAAATCAGCATTATCCCCTAAATATTTTTTCACAATTTCTTTGTTATTTTTGATAATGTAAAGACATTCTTTAGTATTATTGTTTTGTAAATCTATTAAGATTCTTGAATCTAACTCTTTAAAACCCATTATTTATTTGCTTAGTATTGTAATATTGTTATATTTTTTTATACTAATTATATAATGCTTTTTTTTTTTTTTTTTTTAAATTGATGATGATACTAATATATATTATTATTAATATTTTATTTTCTGAAAATAATAATAATAATAATAATAATAAAATATTTATATCTTTTTATTATATAAAATATTATTTACTTTATTTCTGTTTAATTTTTTAATTTTTGATTAATAGATAATATTTTTGAAATACTTTTACATATAAATTTTTTAAAAATATTTAAATTTTTAAAGAAATGATTCACATGAAATAAAGGTTTATTTAATTATTATTATTGTTTTGTATATAGTTCTTTATTTCCTTCTTTATATTTTATTAAAATAGTTATATTTATAAATACTATTATCAATAATAAAAATTATAAAAAAGAAAAAAATACATTAAATATTCTTTTTTTTTTATTATTATTATTATTTTTAATTTTTATTTTTTTTATTTTTTTTATTTTTTATTTTTATTTTTATTTTTATTTTTATTTTTTTTTTTTTTGGATTAATTTTTTATACGAATAAATTTTATTTAAAAAATCAATTAAAAAAATTTTTTTTTTCTATTACTATTAACACTAACCCTTTCGAATATTCTATTGCATTTTATTGAAAAGATCATTCTATTAAATTAAAAAAAAAAAAAAAATAAAAAAAAAAATAAAAAAAATGATGAATGGCGGATGTATATTGATTATCGCCATTTTGATGCTATTATGATTTTAACTTTTATTTACCAGAATTTATGAATCATTTCATATCATTTCAGAGTAACAAAAATATCTTTATATTTCATACTATTAAAACTTTTTTTTTTTTTTTATATAGATGATATAGTTATATATTCTTCATTCACTGAACAATTCCATTGCAATTTTGAAATTCTTTTCTCATTATTTAATTTTATAAAATTTATTATTTCTTGTACCTTTCTGTTCTTTTTTAATAAAGATATTATGTTTATACTTAGTAGAGTAATTACTATTTTCTTATGGAAAATTCTAAAGAAAAACTAATTAATTAATTATATTCCCTTTTTTTTTTTTTTTTTTTTTTTTTTTTTTGACTTGTTGACTATCGTAGGATATTTATTATTAAAAATTCATTAAGAATATAAATTTAATATAAAAATAAAAATTTTATTTTATAAATATAGAAAAAAAATATTAAATTTTTATAATACGACTATGACGGAAGTTTAATAGGTAGAAATTAAAAGTATATATCAAAATTAACGTTTATAGTAAAAATAAAATATATTAAATATACTTAATTACATGCTAATAATATTACAACATATTATAAATTATATAATATATAAATACTTTATTTGTTTTATTTACTTCAATTATTTTATTTTTATTATTATTAAAAAAGACTTTCTTAAGAAATCCAGGTTCATTTATACTTTTAATTTCTTTCCAATTTCCAATATACTTTTAATTTCTTTGGATAATTGAATAATATTTAAATCGTAATAGTAATATGTAATAATAATATATTTTTGATTTTAAAATGAAATAAATTTATTTTTAATAAAAAAAATTTTTTTTTTGATATTTTTAAAAGTAAATATTATAGTAAAAAATAATATGTATGTTACTAAATAACTTTAATATAGTTTTTTGGAAAAAAAATAAAAAAAAAAAATTTCAATTAAAAAAGTGGACTCTATTATAAGAGGGAATTAATATTAAAAAGTTAAATAATAAAATATATAAAATAATAAATTAAAATCATAAAATAATAAATATAAAATATAAAAGTTTTAAGAAATATAAAATATAAAAGTTTTAAGAAATAACACTTGTTTTTATTATAATTAATTTATTAGTAATTGTATTAGAAAATTTTTTTTATTATAAAACAAAATATTAATTTTTAATAAAGACAATATTTTGTTTTAAAAGTCTTAAGATGGAATTTTATAAATATAAAAATAGAAAAAATTAAAATTAAAATTTTAAAATTATGCTTATTATTAATATTTATAAATTTTATTTTATATAAAAAAAAAAAAAAAAAAGAATTTTCTATTTTTTAATTAATTATTTATATTAAAAAAATAAAAAAATATCCCAAATATTTAATCTTCTTTTTTTTTTATTTTTTTCAATTTTTTAATTGGTTAAGTATTTACTCAAAAAAAAAAAAAAAAAAAAAAAAAAGATTTAAAATGAATTAATAATAATATTTAATGAATAGAAATGACGTATAATAAATGATTTAACTAATTCATAAATTTAACAGAATTAAACATTTAATTTTAAATTTCTTTATATATTATATATATAACTTTTTTTTTTTTTTTTTTTAAAAAAAATAACTTCGTAAATATTTTAAAGTTTATTTAATTATTATTGACTAGAGAAAATTGTGTTATAGATGAATTTAATGATAAATTATTATTATTTATGTTATTTGTTACTTATAATGATAATATAATTTTTAATTTCTTGAGTTTCATTACTATTTTCGTTTTATTTATAATTTAGTGTTTTTTTCTCAAAATTAATATTATTATTCTTTAACTTCCATTTTGATTTTGTATAAAAATAATAAAACTTTGTTTCGTAGAATTATTTATTATTATTATTTACATTAACTGTCATTTATAGTAATCTATTTTTTTTTTTTTTTTTTTTTTGTGTTATTATCGTCTTCACTAAATTTTTCTTTTTGCTTTAAATTAATATTTCTTGACGATGAGTTTTTTTTAGAATAAATATTTTTTAAATTTTTGAAATTATCTTTAATTACTATATTAGGATGAGATAAAACTTTTTTTTTTTTTTTTAAGACTTAGAGAATAACTTTATTAGGGGATAAAACGAGACAGCTATTTAAATCAGTTGTACTTTATTTAAATTTGGATTCCTATGAATTAATTTGTTTATTACTTTCATTATTCATTTTTTTAGCATTGTCCTGAAGTTAATTATTAACAAAATAACAAAATAGAATTTCATTTTTATAATATATGTTTTTTATATTTTTTTTTTTTTTTTTTTTTTAAATTTTCATATATAGCTAACTATATTTTTTCAATCCTTAATAAATTATTAACAAAGTACTATAAAAAATTAGAAAAAAAAAAAAAATAAATGCATAAAATATATCAAACACTATCATTTTTATACAATTCTATTTTTTTTTTAAATAGAATTTTAATTTTAATTTGACATATAATTAAAATCTATCATATTTATTAATTATAAAATATTAGATGATAGTATTATATATATCTAATTCTTTATAAGCTATAAATTTTTATTATACATATAGATAAACCTCAGTTGATGAAAATTTATTATATATAGAATAATTTTTGTTATTATGTTCCAATAAAGATATATATAGTTTTTTATAAATAAATATGTAAAATAAATTGACCTACATATAAATATATATATATATTTATATAAATTTAAAATAAAATAATCAAAATATAAAAAAAATTTAAAAATTAAATAATCAAAATATTAATTTTTTTTTTTTTTTTTTTTTAGACTTAGAGAATAGCTTAATTTATAGTAATAATAAAATTACATGATTAAAATGAAAAATAAAAGACATGAAGAAATATTATATATTATATAGTAATCAAAATATTAAAAATATAAAAAAAAAAAAAAAATTAAAAATAAAATAACTAAAATATAATAAAAAAAAAAAAAAAATTAAAAATAAAATAACTAAAATATAATAAAAAAAAAAATTAAAAATAAAATAACTAAAATATAATAAAAAAAAAATTAAAAATAAAATAACTAAAATATAATAAAAAAAAAATTTAAAAATAAAATAACTAAAAATATAATTCAAAATAAAATGACTAAAATATAAAGAAATAATTATTATTTTATTATCTTTGTATTAATTATAATTATTAATATATAATATTTTCAATGATTTTTATTATTATTTATAATTATATTTATTTATTTTATACATAAATTATTAAAATTTATGTAAAGAAAAATCAACATCTGTGGCTGGTAATATTTAATGATAAATATGAAATCACACTTTAACATAAAATTATGAACATAAATTTTTTTTTAATATTCTTACATTATAGTAAGTATGTTTTATAATAATAATATTAATATTATTATATTGTAAATTTTTTGAACATTTTTAAATAAATATTAAATTAAATATCTGTTTTATTATAATAATATTAATGTAAATAAATGTTTTGAACATTTTTAACAAAATTAATATTCCTATTTTAAATATAAATTAAATTATATAAAAAGAATAATTAATTTAATAATTAAATTTTTTATCTTGTTCTATGACCAATAAATGTACTTATATTAAAAAGTTTTAAATTTATTAATTTATATGATTTATTATTTAATTAATTTAAATCACAAAATACATATCTTGAAATTATTGAATTTTTTTTTTTTTTTTTTTTTTTTTTTGTTATTATTATGATATATTTGATTGTCTTCTATTAATGATAATAATGGCTTTTAATTTCAATAATTTTGATATTATGAATAATAATATTTTCATTTTTGACCCTCATTTAAAAAATATAGAAAACAAATAAAATATAAAAAAAAAAAAAAATTATTGTAAAATTTATTTTATTATTATGATATATTTGATTGTCTTCTGTTAATGATAATAATGGCTTTTAATTTCAATAATTTTTGTATTATGAATAATAATATTTTCATTTTTGACCCTCATTTAAAAAATATAGAAACAAACAAAATATAAAAAAGTTAATTTTATAACACATAATGAATAATAAAAATTTAAAAAAAATTATAATATTATTTGAAAAAATAATATTAATAATTTAATAATAAATAATAATTTAATTTATTAATAGATACAATTTTTGTAATTTGATGATTAGATTTCTAACAAATAAAGTTTAAAGTATCAATATTATAAATTAAAAATGATCAAAAAAAAAAAAAAAAAAAAAAAAAAGTACAATAGTAATTTTTATATTTATATTTATATTTATATTTAATTTTTTAATTACAAAAAAAAAAAAAAAAAAAAAAAAAACTACCATTGTACTATTTTTTATATTAAAGCTTATCTATATTAAAAATATTATTTTTATATTTATTTAGTTTCTTAAATATATTTATAATTATTGATATATTAAACTCTAAAATAACAACAACTATAATAATAATAATAGAGAAGTACATAATACATATTTCATTAGAAAAAAAAATTTACTATAAAAAAAATTTTTTTTTTTTTAGATTTAGAGAAAACTTTATTTAATTTATAATAATGAAATTACATGATTTAAATGAAAAAATTAAAAAATTAAAAAAAAAAAAAAAAACAATTACTGTTGTATAATTATATATATATATTTTTTAGACTAAGAATAAACTTTATTTAATAATATTCATTAAAATTATGAATTTTTTTACATTAATATTAAAAAAAAAAATTACATTATAAATTTTAAAAATTTCAAGCCTATTCAGTCATCGAAGATTATTCCATAGAGATAAAATTTTGCTTATATATATATATAAAAAAAAAGGAAATAATTTTATACATATTAATTTTATATCAAATAATAAAGCTTATTCTGTAATAAATACTTCAATAATAATAATAATAATAATAATAATAAGTTATTTATTAAGTCACAGAAATATAACTATTAAGAAATTAATTATGAAACTATTTATTGACACATAAATTAAATTATATTATATAATAGATACTTATACTTTTTTTTTTCATACATAAACAATTTTTTTTTTTTTTTTTTTTTTTTTTTTTTAACGGCAGCAAACTTGTTTCATCTTTATTAATTAAATATTTGATAAAATACATGTAATAAAATAATAAAAAAAAAAGATAAAAAAATAAACAAAAAATAAAACACAACACAAAATAAAAATAAAATAATGGTATAATATATTCTAGTTTCATTTAATTAATATTTGTAAGACTTCACAAGGGCATTATTATACTGAAGTATAATAATTAACTTTGACTTCGCAATGTTAATCATAATTTTAAGATACAAAATTATGATCTTCATTGGTTGCGCTAGCCCTGCTGGCCTGTCTTACTGTTTCTTCAGCATTGACGCTCTTGGTAGTAGTAGTACGATTCGATTTGAACCTATTGAACAAAGACCATTGCTGGCAAATAGCAATAGGTATAATCGATTGGAGAAGTGCCGCAGTAACCACTAAGAACGGAGTATCAGAATAAGCACCTGATTTCATCTGGCACTTAAATAGATCCTTCCATTCCCTTGTACTGTTATTAATACTTCGACCTCCAAGAAGGAAATTAAACACTTTTTCACACACACTAGAATCAATATACACATTATTTTCAATACTATTACTAACATTACTAAAAATACTATTACTAATATTATTATTACTATTATAACTATTACTATTATTACTATTACTATTATCATTATTACTATTAACAATATCATTTGTTAGGTTGCCACGGTAAAAAGCATTATATAAAAATAAAATTTTATCATTAACTTTACTACGAGTATGATTGAAAAAGGGACAATCAATTAACCAATGACTTATCCATTGTTTATTACTTTTACAACAGGGACAAAAATTAGGACACATTTGGTCCACTATTTTTGCAGCTTTAGCAATTCTAGCATCTAATCTATATCCGCTTCGTGCTCTCAATAGCCAATAGAAACCATATGAAAGATCAGGATAGTCATAACAAAGTTTTATAAATTTTGATGTTTCTTCGAATTTGTTTTTGTCATAAAACTCAGCTTTAATAGAATTGATTTTCATATCTCTATTCCAATAAAAATCCTTGATTTTTTTATCGTTATTACCTCTTTTCTCTAGTTTACGTTTAAGAGTTCTACTTTCTTTTGTCCATGTATATTTTCTAGATTTTGGAATATTATTAACTAAATAGGAAATAATACAATTTGAATTTTTCCATTTATCAAAACATTTGACCTGAGACAAAGCACACTTAGCTGACAATGGAGGAATATGTAAATCTTTTGAAATAGAATATACATTAATAAATGATTTGGCTTTTTGTATACCTGCAATCCATCTTAATCCCTTATTAATTAATTTCTGAGTATTATTTGTTCTCGTTTTATTCGAACCAAGTAAAGGTGCAAAGTAAGAGACTTTACTAAGTACATAAGAGTTAATTATAATCTTCTTAAATGGAATAGGAATTTTGGAATTTGAAAGAAATTTACTAACAGAAAAGAGAGCTTTAGTTACTTTATACATAAACAAAAAATATAAAATAATATTATAACTATTAAGAAATTAATTATGAAACTATTTATTGACACATAAATTAAATTATATTATATAATAGATACTTATACTTTTTTTTTTTCATACATAAACAAAAAATATAAAATAATAGTATTACTTTAAAAAGAAAAATAATAATTTATATAAAATAACAATATATACTTTTTTAATTTTGATACTTTATTGTTAATTTTTTTTTTATTTTATTTTATTTTATTTTATTTTATTTTATTTTATTAAATTTTTATGTTATTTTTACTTTTTTTTTTTTTTT
The DNA here is from genome assembly GCA_016946835.1 of Neocallimastix lanati (nom. inval.). Lineage (NCBI taxonomy): Eukaryota > Fungi > Neocallimastigomycota > Neocallimastigomycetes > Neocallimastigales > Neocallimastigaceae > Neocallimastix > Neocallimastix lanati (nom. inval.). Next base: position 30,259 of record JACVTC010000219.1, on the reverse strand, counting down.
ATATATATATATATTCATATTTCAATTTAACATCAAGTAAAATTGTTGAATATATTTCAAAAAATTAAAAATAAAATAAAATTTATTTTATTTTTTATTATTATTATTATTATTTTTTTTTGCTATTTTATTACATGTTATTTTCATTGTTTATTTTATTTTATTTTATTTTATTTTTTAATTTTTAAGATCAAACTTTAACACATTGTGAATAATATTTAGAAACTTCCTTACAGGTTAATCCAGATTTACAACATGTTTCTCCATTATATCCAATTCCACCACATTGAGTCCATTGACTACCACATTTACTGTCATCAACAACATTTGTTGGTCCTTCTTCTACAGTTACAGTAATTGTTTCTTTTTGGGTTATAGTAATTTCTTCTTTTTCTGTGACTGTTACAAATACTGGAATACATTTACTACTAGTTACTGGGATGAGTGAATTTGTAGTTGTAGTTGTAGTTGTAGTTGTAACTTTCTTTGTTGGTAATGAAACAGTTGAAGGAGGAAGAGTGATTGAAGAAAGTGTTGTTTTTGGTGGAAGAACAATCTTAGTAGTTGTTGGTTTCCTTACAGTACCATAAACACATATTGTACTCATCACACAACCTCTTTTAGTTGAGGTTAATGTACCACCATTTGCTTCACAACTATTATAATAACGCTTCAATATACTATTTGGTATGGTTTTGGCTGGCAGTCTTTTTGTTGTTGGTAAACAATTAGCAGAAACCTTTACTAAGACAAAGGCTAAATATAAAAAAATAATTGTAATATTTAATCTCATTTTTAATAATTCTTTTTTCTTTACTTAAAAAAAAAAATGATAGATAAAGTTCTTTTATTTATTATTTTTTTTTTTTTTAAAAAAATATTCAATTATTTTTATAATATTGATTTGTTAATAACTCAAATATATATAATCAATATATATATTAATAAAAACAAATTCAAAATTTTATTTAATTATTTTTTTTTTTTTTAAAAAAAAAATATTTAATGATTAAAAAGTTGAATACTTTTCCTTTCTTTTATATGAAAACCAAATCAAATAAATTAATAAATAAAAAATAAAAAAATAAATAAAATAAAAATAAATAATATAAAAAAATTAAAATTAATTTTATTATTATTTAATTATGAATAACAATGACAATAATTTAATTGATATTTAATTTGTTTAATTTAATAAAATTTAATATGAATAAAGATATTGGATATAAAAAATTTGAGAATTTATTATGAAACATTAATTATATAGTTTTTTTTTTTTTTTTTTTTTTCTTTCTAAAAGTTGATATAAAAATACAATTTACAACTTTATTAATAATAGATTTTTATATTAATTGAATACAGAAAAAATGTTAATATTAAATCTAAAAACCTTAATAAATATTTAAATTATTTATGTATAAAATAATAAATATATTAGAATTTATGTAAAGAAAAATCACTCATAAATTTAAAATTGTGGCTAATGTAAAAATTTGTTAATTATTAAATCATACTTATATATGTTTATTATTATTATTATTGATATTATTTTTATTATTATTATTATTTTTTTTTTTTATTTTTATATGTAATTTTTATTTTTTTAGTAAATTACTTTTTTTAATAATTTAATTTTTTATCTAAATATGTATTTTAGTAATAATTAGTAATTATAATTATTATGGTTGCTATGATGTATATTGAAATTATTTCTACAAAATATATAATAAAATAAGACAAAGAAAAATTAACATTATTAATACAGATAGTTAAATTATTGAAATATAGAAATAAATTATAGAAATAGAAATAAATAAAAAATGTATAAAAATGTAAAAAAAAAATATATATATATAAAAATGTATCTAAAAAAAGGTATTTAAAGAATTTATTTAAAGAAAATAAAACGAATAAAAATAGCATTTGATAAGAAAGCTAATATAAATACAATGAATATTTTACAATAATCGTAGTTATAATTGTGTTTATTAGAATCATTTCTACTAAAAATAAATATTTAATCAAATAAAACAAACATCTGTAAATTAGTAGATATCTTGAATTATTCTTTTGTACAAGCACAGTAAAAAAAAAAAAAAAAAAAAAAAAAACAAAGGAGTCAATGTCATTGAGCTAAGAAGAACTTTAATTATTAGCTCTTTAATTTGTATCTTGAGGTAATTTTTTTTTTTTTTTTTTTTTTTTTTTTTTTTTTTTTGAGGGAGAGTTTAGTTTAGGACATCACAGGACTAGTATAGTATTAACAAAGAAATCTTAATAATTTTGTATCTAATCCAATATACATCGAGAAAGTTAGATAACCTTAACGTACTACATGATGCATATCAAACTCTTTCAAGATCATATCAAAAAAGGATATAGGAGCTTCAGAAGATAAATACAGATTATAAAAGAATTTCAAACTTTTACCACGAAATAATATAGTTAAATTGTTAAAAATAGATACTATATAAGCTTTCTTAAGATCCAAAGAAAAGCAATACAACGAAATTTATTTCTAAATTGATAGATATATAAAAACCAATATATTCATTCTTTCATAATTTCAAATTAGTCAGTCGATTAAAAAGTTTTTTTTTTTTTTTTTTTGGAAATAAATTAAAAATCAAATTTTATATTATATAATTTTATATATATAATAACATCAGTTAATTTCAATAATAAAATTTATAGTAATATATAATAAATTGTTTCTATCTAAAAAATAATTGTTATAAATTATCTTTTATTATTATTATTATTATTATTATTATTATTATTATTATTATTATTATTATTATTATTATTATTATTATTATTATTATTATTAACCGACTATCGGTAGAAAAAGACACAAAGACAAAATAATACCTTTAATATTGTTTTATATTAATAATTATTATTAACACTTTATTTATTTAAGTTTTTATAAAAAGAGAGAGAGAGTATACTGTTTTTAAAGTATAACAATTGTTTACATAAATATATGAATAAAATTAAATTATGAATAAATACATGTGACGTCATATGTTAGAATAAATGATATGCGGGACTTTTGTGTGCAATAATTTATAAGCAATGGGTTTTAAATAATGGTAGTAAATTTTATTAATAAAATTATAATATTCGTACAATTAAAATAATAATTCTAATTCCTAAAAATTTACAAGAGAGTTCCCTATTTCAAATATAAATAATTTAATCTATTTATAAGAAATAGGTAATATATTAATTATATATTCTAATATATAGAAATATATAAATTTTATATGAAATAAAGTATTATAATTATAATATATACAAATATGTTACTACACATATTTGTTTTATATCAGAAATGCCCTTGCTAAAAATTAAACTATAATTTTTTTTTTTTATAAAAGAAAATATAAGATTTAATTAATATAAATAATAATTTTTAAAATTTTATTTTCTTTTGTATCTATAATTCCTAATTGTTCGTTTGGTATTAACGCGATTGTTGCTATCAATAATAATATCCTTTAACGCGATCTCAGGTTTGGGCATCATTAATTTATTAATATTTATTTTATTTTTTACCAAAATTTTGAATACCAATAGGTGGAATTTTAATATTCTTTTTAATTTTAATTTTTATTTCCTTATCACTATCTATATTTATAATTTTACTAAAATCAATCGGGGAATTTTTATTATTAACTGAATATACCTTTTATTTATACATTGCTCGTTATTATTATTATTTGGAATAATTTGAATATTGCTTATTTTTGAATTTTTATTATCAATTATTTTTGATTCTTTAGTCAAACTACTGTTAATATTATTAACTTGTACAGATTCTTTAAACATTTAAATCTTCATTTACATTTTTATTACTATATTTCTTATAAATTATATTTTTTAGAATTCTCAATAATATCATTATTATCTTTATTCTTTTTACTATTTAAATTATTATTTTCATTATTATCAATATTTTTAATTTTTATTGTTATAATATTATTAATTTCTATATTACTATTTTGATTTTTTCTTAATATCTTCATTAACCATTGGAATTATTTTTATTTTCTTCTTTAGTAATTATACAATTATTATTTGTTTCACATTTTCCATTATTAGCATTTCCTATTTTATTATTTCCTCTGAAATTATCCATTTTTAATGCGTTTAATTTATTTTTGTTCTTCATTTACTGTTTTATCCAACGCGTCATTTTTATTATTGTTACTATTATTATTTGTAACCAAATTAGGTATACTATTATTGACAATATTATTGATTGAATTATTATTAATTACATTTTCATTAATATTATTAATATTGTTACTATCTTTATTGTTGTCATTTCCTGTATAATTATTGCCTTTATTACTATTATTAATTGTTGAATTATTATTTAAATTTGGTATTAAAATTTTCCTTTTTCTTAAAATTGTAAAAATTATTATTACTGTTATTATAATTTTCATTGCTAATATTTAAATTATTGTTATTATCATTATTCATATTAAATCTTCTATAATTCCTAAAATTTCTCTGATTACTATTTCCACTCCATGTGTTAAATGTATTATCATTATCATTACTATAATTACTATTAACAATGTATCCATTGTAGTTGTTGGAAGAACTGTTCATAGATATTCTATTATTTCCTTTATTCAATGAATTATTAAAGTTATTAATATATGTATCCATTGGCTGTATATTAGATGAATAATTTTTATAATTATTTAAACTTTTTTTTTTATTTCTCCAGTGAGATTCTTGTAATATATTTTCATAATTATTATCCCTTTGGTTTTCCCTCCAATATCTTTTTTTTTTTTTATGAGAACAACACATTCACCTAAAGTAAGAGTTCTATTTACCTCTCTTACTTTTTCCATAATTACCTTTACGATGTCATCTTCAGCAGCCATAATTATGTAACTATATTTATCTTCATCGGTAGTAATGCCTTCCTTCTTAAACCAATCATTAATTTTAAACTTTCAAATTTCAGCCATTTCTATTAGATCCAGTAATTCTTGGAAGGGACCTAGTGTCTACCCGATGGCCAGTAAAATTGCTATTTTTCATTGTTAACAATTAATTAATAATAATAATAATGTTTCTTTATTAAAATTATATATTTTAAAAATTTATATATAATTTTTTTTTTTTTTTTTTTTTTTTAATAAATAATGATTAAATCTCCAAATATTAATATATTTTAAAACAATTTATTTTATCTATACTAAAATGAATGAAATAACTTATATTGTATAACTCTCTCTTCACCTAAGATAAAATTACTATAAACAACCAAAAGAAAAAAAAAATTATGTCCTAAATTATTTCTTAAATAATATATTAATCCTAAATAAAATATTAATCCTAAATGAAAAGAAAGTGTAACGAATTTATAAATAATTAATAAAATCACAAAACATCACTACTTATAAATTACTTTTTACACAGCACATCCCCGATATCTCCACCAATTTTTGATATGCGGGACTTTTATGTGCAATAATTTATAAACAGTGGGTTTTAAATAATAGTAGTTTAGTAAATTTTATTAATAAAATTATAATATTCGTACAATTAAAATAATAATTCTAATTCCTAAAAATTTACAAGAGAGTTCACTATTTCAAATATAAATAATCTAATCTATTTATAAGAAATAGGTATTATATTAATTATATATTCTAATATATAGAACTATATAAATTTTATATGAAATAAAGTATTATAATTATTATAATTATAATAATACATATTGAAATAAAATAAAATAAAATAAATATTATCAAAAAAGATATAAATTTAATATTTAATAATTATTATTAAATATACAAATAATGTTACTACACCTATTTGGTTTAGATCATAAATTTATACGTATATACATTTTTATTAAATTAAATTTATGTTATTATATAATTATTATATAATAACCTTGATTGTTAACAATTATTACTATTATTATTATTATTATTTCTTTTAATATTTAATATACTTAATAATATTTTATTTTTAATAATTTATAGTTAACTCTTTTTTTTTTTTTTTTTTTTTTATATAATTCAATGTTATATATTTCATTATAAAAATTAATAGTTATAATCATTTTTATTATATAAAAATCATCATCATTTATTAAAAATTGAAAACTTTTATAAAAAAAAAAAAAAAATCATATGAAAATTAAGAATTATACATTAATTAAAACTAATAAAAAAAAAAAAATTTTTTTTTATTATAATCCTTAATATTGTTTTAACATATAAAAAGATTTTTTATATTTCTTAAGAAATTAAATTTTAAAACAAATAATAAAAAGAAAAATTTAATATATTAATGAAATTATGGAAAAGAAAAAGAAAGATTATTATATATATATATATTTTTTTTTTATATAAAAAAAAAAATAAAATTAAATAAAAAAGAAAACATATAAATAAAAATAAAAAATAAGAAATATCTTTTTAAAACTTTTATATTAAAATTTGACCTCACTTTGTAGTTAATTTATTAAAGACTTTAATTCTTTCTGTCTTTTCGATTTAGATATAATTTTTATTATATTTCAAAACCTTAAGAAATTTTATCATATGACATTTAATAAATTGATTATATTTTTTTTTTATTAATAAAAGAAACAGTAGCCGTATTATCTACATAACTTTGACAGTTTATTTTATTTTATTTTATTTTATTTTATTTTATTTTATTTTATTTTATTCTATCTGATAGTTTATTTTATCTTTTTTTTTTTTTTTATTTTATTTTTTTATTCTATCAAGTTCCTATAACAATTTTTTAAACAAATAATTTATTTCGTTAACACAAAATTTCATATTCATCGATGATGAATTAATTGATAAAAAATTTAATACTGATATATTTTATTTTTTTTTTTTCATTTTTTAAAATTTTTTTTTTTTTATTTCTGGTAGGTAACGCCATTTGACTTCTAAAATAAGGTGATACATACACTTAATATTTATTTTCTAGTCATCTATTAGAAGAGAGAAAAAAAAAATTGGAATTCAAAATATTTTCAAGATATTTTAGAAATATAAATAGTATATCAAGAATATGAAAGATTTTGTTGATTAGGAAAAAACAACTAATGATTTTATGGGTTTATTATAAAGTAATATATGGTTCTTGTAATATAATACTATATTGTGGATAATAATGATATAATTTTAATGTTAAATATTATTAGTTAAAGAATTTTTAAATATTATAAATTAATAGTTTTGAAATTTTGAAGCTAAAAAACTATTATTCATAATAATAATATATTAGGCAATAGTATTATAAATATTATAATTTTATATTATTATTTAAATTAATATATTTATTATTCATTAATTGTTATATTTATTTACTTAATTATTTAATTAACTAATATCCTGTTTTATATAATAATATTTTTCATTTCTTTATATGTTTCTTTATTTCTTTATTTTATTTCTATATTTACATTATTTCTATATTTATTTTATTTTCTATATTTTCTTATATTTCTATATTTATTATTTTTATATCATTATTTATATAATTTATTATTTATATATTTATTTCTTTATTTTATTCTTTATTTTATTTCTTTATTTATTTTATTTCTTTATTTATTTCTTTATTTATTTTATTATTTAAGTATTTTATTATTTAATATTTATTTAATATTAAATTAAATTTTTTTTTTTATATTAAATTTTTTAAAAAATTTTCATATGCTTGTATTACTTAACATATTTTTATTTAATTTTTAATTTTTGCATGATTTTTATCTTCTTATTTTTATCTCTCTTTTTTTATTGCTATCTCTTAATTTAATTTTAATATTTATATATAATATATATTTTAATATAATGAATTACCAATTATTTTAAAATTTAGGATTATTGTTTATTTTTTATTGAGTAGTGAAGGAACCAATATATTTTAAATTAATGGTACCTTAAAGGCATTTTTGATACTTATTATATTATGCTCATATAAATTATATTTATATTTGTAAATTTTCATATGATTATAGTATTTTTTTTTTTTTTTTTAATAAAGTTGAAAAAAATCAAAATAATTAAAATAATTATAAAAATAAAAATTAAATAAAAATTAATAAAAATTACTGAATTAAAAAAAAAAAAAAAAAAAAAAAGGAAAAGATAATAAAATAATTAAAAAATTCAAAATTTAACTATATATATTATATTGTATAGATACTAATAAAGATACATATATTATATATTATATGATTTAATTGATAATGTATTATTTCGCAATATAATGATATTATAAACTAAAAATAAATGTATATTACATTTATACAAAGAAATAGTATAAAATACAATATATTATAATATAATTGTATTATGAAGTAACAATATATTAATTATATAGTAATATACATTAAAATATAAATAGATTAATATTATTATATATTAATGATTTAAAACAAACTAACTTACTTTGAAATAAAAAAATAAAAAAAATGAAACCATTCGTTTTGATTGAAAAATATTCCATCTAATTCCACTTATTGAAGATTTTGATTATATAAACTTAAAAATTTTCTTAAAATTTTTAAATTTGAAATACTAAAACAAAAAAAAAAAAAAAAAAAAAAAAAAAAAGAAAAAATTATATATATATATATATTAATAAATCAATTATGCTAAATAGTAATTAGAATAATTTTAAAATAAAAATGGAAAATACAGAAAATACAATAATATGTAAAACAAATTCTGTTAATATTGATACTACTATTAGTATCGATAATACTATTAATATTGATAATTCAGAAGAAAAAATGTTAAATTCTATTAAAAAAGAATCCGATATAGTTTCTATTAATATATCAAATGAAAACAAAATTCTTCAAAAGGAAAGAACATTGAAAGCAAACTCAATTATTAGTCAATCAGATTCATTAACTCAAATAAATTCTGATTCTTTTAATATACCAAATGAGACACAAAATAATACAAAAAAGGAACTAAAGAAATCAACTTCATTAAATAGTCAAACTGATTCAATAGCTCATACAGATAGTAATACTATTGAAGTAATGAATGAAAATGAGAATGAAAAAGAAAATGAAAAAGAGAAAGAGAATAAAAATGAAAAAGAAAATGAAAATGAAAAAGAAAATGATACCCATAATACTTCTGAACAAAAAGAGAAGGCGGCTTCATTTGTAAGCCAACCTGATGCGATATCTATTGTTATATCAAACGCCACTGAAGATAATGAAGATAATAAGGAAGATGAGCATAAGAAAAAATTACACTCAATTTTAAGTCAGTCTGAATCTCTTTCTATTGATATATCAAATATTACTGAAGTTGACAAACTAAGTTCTGCTACAAGTGAATCTAAAACCATTAATATATTAAATGATACTGACAAGGATTCAAAAATAAAAGTTAAAAAATCTAATTCTATTATTAGTAAGTCTGATACCGCTTCAAAAGATGTTGACGACAATCAAGAGAAGCAAGAGAAACAAAAGAAGAAAAAGGGCTTTATTTATATAGTTGTTCATTTAATAATATGGTTAATTTCATTGGTTGTATTTATTTTAATGTGCTATGGTTATTTCTGTCTTATCTGTAGTATAAATGAAGGCAGAGATTTAGAAGACCTTGATAAAAAATATTTTAATAAAACAGAAGTTAATGAACATTATATGAGTTTTAATATTGTTGGAAATGAAAATAATAAAACAACAATTGTTATTTTGCCTCGAATGGGAAGTCCATCACCAATTATTGAATATAAACCTTTAGCTGAAGCACTCTCCTCTAAATATAGGGTTGTTACAATTGAACCATTTGGTTATGGTTTTTCTGAAGATGTTGGGGATAATAGAACGATGGAAAACATTATTTATGAATTTCATGAATTCGTTAAAAAAATTGGAATAGATAAATATTACTTAATGGGTCATTCATTGGGTGGATTATATTCATTAAAATGGGCGAAAGATTATACTAATGAAGTATTAGGATTTATTGGTCTTGATAGTTCTGTTCCTGGAATTGAAAAAATAGAAACTGAAGAAAAATTTTTAGCTGAAAAGGATAGAGCTGAAACGATACATAAATTAGGTTTAAATCGTCTTAATAATATTTTAAAGTCTGATCTTTTACCAATTGATCACTCATACAAATATACGGATGATGAATTAAAAATAGAAAAATTTTTAATAAATAAAAAGGCATTTTCAAAAGGAATTGTTGAAGATATAAAAAATTATTATG